>JARSSU010010313.1:0-86788 GCA_029619165.1 Eurosta solidaginis | reverse complement strand
ACCACCGCGCTAAATGCCATTTGCTGCATCTGCCGGAAAAGAATATTTTTAGGACGGTCATACTCTGTTCAGTGTGTCTCGTGCAAGGGATGGTTGCATCGGACAGGTTGTTCTGGGCTTGATCCCAAAACCCGACGTCCACGTAACTTTTATAAATCTTTTGTGGCTCCTTGCTGCTCACGCCCAAGGGCGTCCCGTAGTCTACGCCTAAGCGCCCACTACCTTCCAGCAGCCTCGCTGCTCAGGAAGCCACAACAAGTACTCGCTGCTGCTCGCGCCCCACGGCGCCAACAACTCAAACAGCTGATACCACTCATAACTACTACCTTCGTAGTAGAGCTGGTAGCAATGCTGAGCATCAGCCCCTGCCCCCGTCTTCTTCTCCCCCCCTCTTTTCTGACAGCAATCGTGCAGGTCAGGGAAACAGCCTCTTAGTCACTACCTCCGTTTGCACCGTCTGCCAGCACAGAATATATAGGTTTGCGACATCCGCTCAATGCAGCTTCTGCCTTGGGCGGTGCCACTTTCCTAGATGTTCTGGTCTCCGCGACGGCAACCCCCCGACGGGTTTCATTGCGTCATGTTGCCGGGTCGCAAACCCCAATCTACCGGGTACCCCAATGCTTGCCCAAGGACGCCCAGTCCCGGGCCACAACAGCAGTTGCGGCCTGGCCTTCCTCAAACCAGGCGTAGTCACCCGTCACTTACTCCCAGAGTGGCGACGTCTCCCCTATGCACTTCAGAATTCTGCAGTTAAACTGTAATGGACTAACTGGGATTCAAGAGACTAAACTCACAGCAAGATCTGAACTGCAAACCTCCCTATCCCGACTGACGCCTGCCAAGAGGAGCGTGCAAGGTCATTGAATCCGCCTCGGCACGTTTCATTCCCACCGGGAGAATTCCCGAAATTCGGCCCACCCCCGGCGGAGGCCGCAAATTTGGCGAGAGAACGTGACCTTATAAGACAGCTCGACCCAGGCGACCCCCAAATAAGGGATATAAACCAACGCATCAGATTGCTTGTGGATGAACACAAGCGGGCGAAATGGGAGGAGCACCTAAGAGGTTGTAACCTCTCTGCCGGTGTGGGTAAAATTTGGTACACCGTAAAGTCCCTATCAAATTCGCCTAAGCACAATGACAAAGTTTCCATCGTCTTCGGCGGTAAAGTGCTGTCGGATTCGAAAAAATGCGCGAGCGCTTTCTGCCGTCAATATGTAATGCATTCTACGGTCGACAAGGATAGACGGAGAGCCAACAGAAACGGACATAAACATAAATTTAGCGCGTCACCAATCAACATCACCACCAGAGAGGTTGAAGATGCCATTGGTCACGCTAAACAATCCAAAGCAGTGGGCCCAGACGGCATAGCCATGCCGATGCTTAAAAGCCTAGGGAAAGAGGCTTTCAAATACTTAGCACATGTCTTCAACCTGTCTCTTTCCACCTTTGTCATACCCGAAAAATGGAAAATGGCCAAGGTGGTCCCGCTACTAAAGCCTGGGAAACCACCTAACATAGGAGAGTCGTATCGTCCGATATCTCTCCTATCGCCAGTAGCAAAGACGCTTGAAGCCATTTTGCTCCCCTACTTCCAAGCAAATTTGCAGCTAGCCTGTCATCAGCATGGCTTCAGAAAACTCCATAGCACCACCACCGCGCTAAATGCCATCAGCACCCAGATAAATTGCACTTTAAATCAAAACCCCCACCATAGAACAGTACTCGTAGCGCTAGACCTATCAAAAGCTTTTGATACGGTCAACCATGGCTCGTTACTGCAAGACCTGGAATGGTCTACCCTTCCCCCATGTCTTAAAAGGTGGACCGTAAATTATCTGGTTGGTCGGCAGGCATCGGTGCAATTTAGAACCCAACCATCAAAACCAAGAAGAATTAAACAAGGGGTGCCACAGGGTGGTGTCCTATCCCCACTTTTGTTTAATTTCTACATATCTAAGCTACCTTCACCACCAGAAGGAGTTTTAAAGCGTCCATCGTGGACACCATGAAATTTGTTGTTCACACACACACTCGCTGCTGTAAACACCACACTTACTTTTTCCTTTGTTTCCTTTTAAATAAACTTTTGTTTTAATTTTTTAAATTTAATTGTTTTTATTTAAAGGGAGTTTGTTCTTTACACGTTCAGGTCTTAGTTTCTAGTTGCTGCCTTTGATTTTATTTCTATTCACTTACTTCTCAATTTAATTAGCGTGTATGTAATTTGCCGGTTCTATCTCAACTGTTTTATACATCCACGCTGCGCTGCCATTTTTCCTTATCGCTGAATGTTATTGCCACTGCTGAGTGCAATTGGCATTGCTGTTCAGCAACAGCTGACGGCGATGCCACTTGCACGCAGGGGTGCATTTTGTTGCGTAAAGCGGGCAAACGCAGTGCGGTTATACCACCCTTGCTTAGAAAAAGAAGAATCTGACAAGTTGATCAGATTTGTCATATTCTTCTTGTTCTCTGACTTTCAAATTGTTTTGGTTGAATGAATGTATGATATTAGGGTGTTCCTCCCCTTTTTTCTCATTCGTTCAATCAGAACAATTTTTTTTCTTTTACATATGAAATTTTGTTAATATTAGTTCAATTACTTACATGTAATTTGTTTTCTAATTTCTATTGCACTAAATTAATATATTATATTCATTACAAATAGTGCGTGCATATTAACATTTGGTTTTATTTACATGCAAATTGAAATTTTTGTTTTCGTATATTAATATAAATTTTAATTTGAAATTTCATGCTTCAATAACAGATAGTGAAAATTTAAAATTAATTACAAGCTAGTTTGTAAATTTGTATGAGAAAAATTTATCAGTTTACCTTATTGATTCGGTTTTTGTGAACGGTTTTTTCCTTTTTATTTATTTCATCTAAAACCGTGACATTACTCATCAATTTTTGTGACTATATATGGTCCTTGGTAAATGCTTTCATGTTTATTTCTAGGTTCTTTTTGTATTACTACCTTATCGTTTATATTAATAGCTAACGGACGCGCCCTCTTATCATAAAGATCCTTATTTTTAATTTTATGTTTATTAATTAAATCTTTTGCTAATTTATGCGTTTTTTGTAGTCTATATTTTACTTCTTTTGCATAACTTTCAACATTGTAAATTGGATCGATTTGTTCCTTTTGAACTTCGTTTGGTAAGGTAACATTTCTACCGAATACTAATTCGTATGGAGTAAATCCATTATCAAAAACTGTACTAGGAGTTGTATTATGCAAAGAATGTAAAATATTTCAAATAAACGTCCCATTCGGGGAAGTTATCATTTAGAAAAGCTCGTAAATATTCATTAAACACCCGATGATTTCTTTCAATTGTACCTAGGGCTTCATGATGGTAAGCTGTAGAAAAATTATGTTCGATTTTTAGGAGTTTAGTTAATTCAGAGAAAATTTCATTTTTATATTCGGTTCCTAAATCGGTTTTAATTGATTTCATTATGCCATAAATGAGGATGAAGCCTTCAAAAATGGCAGTTGCAATTGTTTTTGCTGTCTTATCAGGGATTGATATTGTAACTAGGTATTTGCTTAAGTCGCACATAATAGTAACCGCGAACCTATTTCCCATTATTCGACTCAGGCAAAGGTCCTATTGTATCTATAACTACGACATCGAAAGGTTTGCAGGGTGTTGGTGTAAGCACCAAATTTTCTTTGGTTTTTGGCTTGACTTTATTCAAAAGGCATTTTTTGCAATTTTTGACGTATGTGGCAATATCACGGGTCATACCTTTCCAATAATATTTCGTACGTATTTTTGCGTAAAGCTTTTTATTTCCGCAGTGACCTCCTGATATCGGGTCATTGTGGTAAATTTCCATTAATTTAAGTATTTTGTCGTTGTCTGTAACTGTTTCGACAGGTTCTATTAATAGTATTTTTAAATTTTTTAAAATTGAATTCCCTGTACTTTTAAAATTTGAAATAGAAAAATATTTAAATATTTGATCATCTTTTTGCCATTCTGCTTTCTTAATACTGTGTTTACCAGCTTCTTTTTCAAGCTTCAAAAGTAATTCATCTAATTGCATTATTTTGTTAGTACACACAATATTAAGTAACTCGAGTTTTTTATGTTTTAAATGCGCATATATTTTTAAATTGATTTTATCATTATCGTTGTCATGACATATTTGGCTTTTTATCCTATGATTTTCTTGGAAAAATTATATGAAAATTTGTCGAATACCTGTAGTTTGACATTTTCTTCGTTTATGTCTTCAGCCGATTGTTGTAATTGTTCGTGACGTTTCGTCATAGACCTCGTCTGTACCGCTAAAATTTGGTTATTGGAGTTTTTAAGTTCTTGAATTGAAATTCGCGATAATGCGTCTGCACCTACGTTAGATTTTCCTTTAATATATTCTATGGTGAAATTATATTCGGACAATTCCAA
Organism: Eurosta solidaginis; assembly: GCA_029619165.1. Classification (NCBI taxonomy): domain Eukaryota; kingdom Metazoa; phylum Arthropoda; class Insecta; order Diptera; family Tephritidae; genus Eurosta; species Eurosta solidaginis. The sequence continues at coordinate 82,349 of JARSSU010010313.1, read as the reverse complement.
ACGGATTCTGGAAAGTTTCGACGACGGATCTTTCATATTAAATAGATAAACTAGTGGACGATGATCTGATTTAACTTTGAAGTGAGTGCCATAAATATATGCACGAAATTGCTTTATTGCAAAATATATTGCCAAAAGTTCTAATTCTATTATTGCTTTATTTTGTTCAGATTTGCTAAAGGATTTTGAAGCAAAACAAATTGGCAAGTCGTTACCGTTATGATTTTGACTCAGTATCGCACCACAACCTAACTTTGAAGCATCAACCGTAATTAAAAATTCTTTGGTGAAATCTGGATATTGTAAAAGTTTTGGAGAAATCAGACTTTTTCTTAGTTTTTCGAAAGCTAACTCACATGCCGTATCCCAATTAAATTCAACCTTTTTTCTACTCAAACGATTCAATGGAGCTGCTAAAGAAGCGAAATTTGGAATAAATCTCCTATAATAATTTGCAAATGCCACGAATCTTCGGACAGCATCTTTATCGCGTGGCTTAGGATACCTTTTAATTGCTTCAATTTTTGAATCGTCTGGTAGCAAACCATTTGCTGAGCATTTATGCCCTAAGAAAGTTACTTCAGGGTCTAAGAAAATTACACTTTTTTGGGTTAAGTCGCAAGTTGAACTTCCTACAGGTTTCGAAAACTTTTTTTAGATTATTGAGATGATGTGCTTCGCTACATCCAATTACTATTATATCGTCTACATACATAAAGGCTTGGTTGGGTGAAATACCAGAAAATGCAATTGACATCATTCTTGAAAATGAATTTGGAGCTACGTTTAGACCAAATGGTAAAACCTTCCATCGAAAAGCTCCGCGGTCAGTACTAAAAGATGTTATGTCTCTTGAATCTTTGTGAAGTGGGATTTGGTGAAAACCCGAAAAAAGATCTAATGTAGAAAAGAATTTCGCACGGCCAAGGTTATCTAAAATATCGTCTACACGTGCCAAAGGAAATTTATCGGCAATTAACTTTTTATTTACAGCCCTAAAGTCAACGCACATTCTATACGATTTTTGGCCATTTAGGTCTTTTTTCGGTACCAAAATCAAGGGACTGTTATAATTCGAACAACTATTTTCGATCAGATCGTTTTCCAATAATTTATTAACCTGTTTATTTATTTCTTCGCGTTGAGAATACGGTAGGCGATAATTTTTAATGTATACTGGCGTCGTATCGTTTAGTCTTAGTTTTTGTTCATAAAAATTGTTTATTGTCATTTTATCATTGTCTAGCGCAAAAATATCGGAATATTGTAAACATAAGTTAATAAGCTTATTTTCAGCATAATTAGGTATTTGTTTTTCTAAAATGCTTTTAAGTTCTTTGATACGACTATCTTGCTTTTACTGGGTTATTGATTTTATAAACGTTATAATTAGAAAGTTTTTCGGTTTGAATGTTGTGATTGTTTACGTATTTTACGCTATTTGTGGTGTTTATTACCTTTAATGATCGGATTACTAGTATCAACTATACATTTCGCTGTGAAAACACCGTCAGAAATCTCTTGAGAATCCACGAAAAGTGGTTCTGAGTCTTTTTCCAAGGCGAAAATTCTATAAACTTCGCAACGAGGTGGAATAACAAATGTATCGCTTTCCATTCCGTGAAGGATGGGAAGTGCGATCTTTTCATTGCCTATCCAGAAGGAAATGCAATTTGTTGCATAGCTGATATCGCATTTATTTGTTTTTAGGAAATCCTTACCAAGTATTCCATCTGATGGAATGTTGAAATCATTGTCTACCACGTGCAACGTATGTTTGATATAAAAATTTGAAAAGTGTAAGTTAGTTGTAAAAGTACCTAATGTAGAAACTGTATCTGTAGTTACTCCAGTAATATTAATTGTATCATTGTTATTAATTGACAAATTTTTATTAAGAGAAGAAATTTTAATTAACGAAATGTCGGCTTGTGTATCGACTAGAAATGTACAAAATTTGTTAGAACCAGTAATATTTATTTGTATAAAATCGGAATAGTTTAAGTTAAGACAATAAACGTTTTTAGAAGAAAAAATTGTGAGCTGAATCAGTTAGTAATTTGTCTCGTCCTCCCTCAGTGTTCGCTCCTGAGGGCTTCCCTGTTTAAAGCCCGAACGCTTGCATTTCTAGCTCTATTATTGGAAGTGTTAGAACCGCTATTATTGCTAGTACGACTATTGTTGCTATTATTATTACTATTAGGCTGATTCCGATTTCCACCGCCGGAACGGAAATTTTGCCTTTGATTGCCGCGATTGAAGTTGTTGCCATAGTTACTGTTACTAAAGGATGGTCTATTTTGTCTATAATTGTTAAAGTTACGATTTTGATTTTGGAAATTTCGACCTCGGTTATTACTTTGAAAATTTCTAAAATTGTTATTGTTCCGCGCCCTAAATGCTAAAACTTGACGTTCTTTTATTTCATTTGATTGCTCTACAATCAGTTTGGCTACTACGTCCTTGGAATCAGAAAAATTGGTTGAAGCGAGGATTGATTTGACTAAACTGGTTTTTGCGTTCAATCGGCAAACGTTAACTGTTTGCTCGATGGCCATTTCACGGGCTTTGGTCTGAGTAATCCCTTCGATAATGAGCGAACGCTCTAAAGCATCAGACAATTCCTCGACGCGTTTTGCAAAATCGGTGTAATTATTATTATTAACTTGCAAAGCTGCAAATTTTCCGGCCACAACTTTGGAGTTGTCGGGTTTTATACGGTTACGTAGTGCTATTTTTATATCGTTAACTGAAAGTACTTGAGTTGGTATCGCTTCTCGAGCTTTACCATCGAGTTTGGATTTAATATATGAAATACAAATGTCAGTCAAATTTTCGTCGACAAATTGTTCGATTAACTCAATTTTAGTAATGAAAGATTCGAGACCTAGGGGCTCACCGCTATAATTTTCACGCATAATACCAGCACATATGCCGATAAACGTTCTTTTTTCTTCAGGAGTCGCCATATTTGTATCGGAATTAGGAGGATTTGAAATATTTGTTTCGGGCAATTCCTCAAATCCGTGAAATTCTCCGGACAAAGAAAGTCTAACAACAAGGTTTTTGATTGTACTGGGCGAATATGTGGTTGAGCCTTCGGAAACTGGGCTTTTAAAATCGAGATTTTCGGAATCGGAACTTTCGGAATTAAAATTTTTGGAATTGGAATCTGAATTTTTGGAATTTTCGGAATCTGAGTCTTGTTCTGAAATTCTGGGAACTACTTTTTGGTTTCTAAGGAACATATGTAGTAGGAAGCAAAGAAGAAATATTTAAACTGATTAAAGTCGAATTTGTAGAAATTGCTTACGAAAATTTAACAGAAATTGAAATTGAATTGAATGTTGATGTGAAATTGAAAGAATTATCCGGCAATTTAATGAAAGACTGAATATTTAATGATAAATTGAATGTATATTGAAGTAATTTAATTTAAATTGATTTCAAAGGAAAATATTTTATTTTGGTAAAAGGACTTGGCTGTTGATAACGGACGCACCGCTTTATTAAAAAGATCTCAATGTGTTTGTGCTTTTACGGACGCACCGTTTTTATTAAAATTGTATGGTTTTATTTTTATAGATACGGGCGCACCGCATCTTTTCAAATTTATAATACGAATATCCTCGGACGCACCGGGATTAAAAAAAATTTCATTGGTTGTTTACGGGACCACCGTTTACGCAAAAAAAATCTTTTTGGTTAGTTACGGAACCACCGTTTACGCGAAAAAAAAATTATGTATGTTTGTTTACGGACGCACTGTAGCGCACTGTAGGTTGGCAAAATAAATTGTTACACTTGAAAACGTAAGTACGTATATGGGGTAGTTGGGCAAAAACCAAAAAAAAGTTTTTATAATGAAAATGTTACAAAGTTATGTTTTTTGAAAGTTTACAACAATTAGAATTTCCCTAAATTGGATTAGAATCAACGAGATTAAATTTTTACTTATTTATGAAGTTATGATTAAGACAGCTGAAATATAATGAATGTGAAAAAGTAGAAAAAGAATCGTATTTGATTAGATGCATTAATCGGAAAATTTTAGGTTTGGTTTTGTCCAACTGTGACCCATATTATCTAAAAAAATTCATTAAAGAAATGTTTACAAATGTATTTGTGTTGTGCTTTTCTCATTTTTTGTATTTTTTTTTGTAATGTTTTAATAATAATAATAATATTAAATTTTGTTTGAAAATAGTAATAGTAATAGGAATTACATAGGTGATGTTTATTTATAGGAAAAGTTAATTATAATGTGGTAAAATAATGGGATAGTACGAAAATTCAAAACTACAATATTTTTAAAGAACAAGTTGAAATAAATTTTAATAGTCTACTTTTGTTTTGTGCACACTGTGCGCCATACCCGTACTGCAAATTTTCTGAAGCCGCTATTCGTTGCCAGTCGAATAATATAATATAACCATCTCTGCCGCTGCTAGCCTGCCATATGATACCCTCTTCCGTTATATATAATAACCTCCTCTGCTAGCGCTCTGCTGCTGCTGATGTTTGCTGTAGTTTTCGGCGTTATGTATAGGTGTAGCTGTACATATAGCCGTTATTGTATGTAGCGTGTTCTGCCTATGACCGTTATGTGGTATGTGAGGTACAGTAGCCCCTTTTGTAGTTTTAGGTTTTATATTATTTTAGAATTTATCAATTTTCCAAATTATTACCGTATGTATGTATAAATTATTTCAGTTATGTATTAAATTTGTCGATTTTTCCATTTTTAATAATTTGTAGTTTATCTCTGTTGTTGTTAGTTTTCTATATTATGTTGTATTTGTAGATCTTCTGCGTTTTTCGTTACAAAGAAAAAAGTTATGTAATTATTTCGCATATTTTATTATCTCCGAAAAAAATAGTTTTACGTATTATTATCTTCACTTCAAATACCACCCTATATACCCATTTAAAAGTTTTTATAATGAAAATTTATTTTGATTTGATTCAGTTGCCTTTCCGCAATTTTGTTTTGTAAAGCTTTGAATATCCGTGTATCCGTATATTTTTGTAAAGTTTTTCATGTTTTTTAAAATTTTTTTTTGCATGAGTTTTTGAATGTTTTTAAATTTTTTTGTATGGGTTTTCGAATGTTTTTAAAATTTTTTTTTGTAGGATTTTTTGTAATTTTTATAGTTTTTTTAAATAACATGTTTTTTTTTGTGTAATTTTTGGAATTTTTATTTTTTTGTAAAATTTTTTTTAAATGTTTAAATTTTTTTTGGATTTTTATTAGATTTTATGTTTTTTTTGTAGATTTCATTTTTTTTGGATTTTTATGTGTAACTTTTTCTTTTTGTACATGTGTATTTCGTTAATATTTCATTTCAATTTTGTGTAACAATTTGTGGTTTTTTTTCCACTTAATTGGTGGTACACCCACGTATGTTGGGAGGTTTTTCTATTTTTGGCCACTCGCCATGTTGCAGGCCTTCGGCCCACGGTCGCCATTTAAAGCGTCCATCGTGGACACCATGAAATTTGTTGTTCACACACACACTCGCTGCTGTAGACACCACACTTTTTCCTTTGTTTCCTTTTAAATAAACGTTTGTTTTAATTTTTTAAATTTAATTGTTTTTATTTAAAGGGAGTTTGTTAATTAATTAGCGTGTATGTAATTTGCCGGTTCTATCTCAACTGTTTTATACATCCACGCTGCGTTGCCATTTTTCCTTATCGCTGAGTGTTATTGCCACTGCTGAGTGCAATTGGCATTGCTGTTCAGCAACAGCTGACGGCGATGCCAATTGCACGCAGGGGTGCATTTTGTTGCATAAAGCGGGCAAACGCAGTGCGGTTATAGAGTCACTATCGTTTCATACGCAGATGACTGCACAATAATGGCCGCAGGCCCAGGCCCACAGATCGATGAGCTCTGCAGCATAATAAACGGCTACCTCCCTGATGTCTCCAATTTTTTCGCCTCGTGAAACCTGGCATTATCACCGACTAAATCTTCCGCGACCTTATTTATAACATGGACGTCCCAAATGTCGACCATTTGGAACATCCACGTCGATGGCTCTACGCTAGCGACTGTCCTACATCCCCGCTATTGTTCTGAAAATCCAGAGCCGTAATAAAATCCTCAAATCCCTTGCTGGCAGTACCTGGGGAAAAGATAAAGAAACGCTCATTACTACACACAATTGGCCAGCCGTTTACGTGCTACGCGTCACCCATGTGGGCCAAGTCTAAAAATGACCCACTGGAAGAAGCTACAGGCCTGCCAAAATACTGCTCTCAGAATCGCCACCGTTAGAGGATATTGATGACAATTCGATGACTTTCGATCCCACCCCCGGTTTCGGAGCGCTCCGGGGCCACTTTTCGGTTTTTAGGAAACATCTTTTGACAGAAATAAAATTTCCGCTTTCGGGTTCGTGGTCCTGGGATCAAAACACGTCTTTTGACACCTCTCACGATATTTTTGGTCGAGTTTTAGCAGTTGTGAGCTAAAGTAAAGAATTGCCTTTCGGTGTTTCGTTAATATCTTTTGAACGACTTAAAATCTTTCTTTCCCGCTTTCGGATTATTAATACTGATGTCAAGACGTGCCGTTTGACACCTCACTCGATATTTTTGGACGCGCATTAGTGTCATGCTGTCGTATAGAATTACCCACCTTTCTGCACTAATGTGTTTATATGTACAACGAATCTGGCAAAAAAAACAACCACATGAAGATTTAAACCGATTTTTTGCTTATCAGACCAATTCTAAATATTCTCGCGGAATTTTGTTCTCGCGGATTTTTTATTCCCGCGGAAAAATTCCTCAAATTCTGTTCTCCTAGGGAGAAGAATAATTGGGGAATAGGAAATTCGAATTTTCGAAGTCAGCTGTTTTGCCAATTGAAATTTTGTTGCGCATTTCTATTTTAGTTTAAGAAATTGAAAAGTTTAATTATTGTTGCGAGTTTGTTTAAAGTTTAGAAATAAAAATGAACAATACACAATCAGACCAATTCTAAATATTCACGCGGAATTTTGTTCTCGTGGATTTTTTTATTCCCGTGGAAAAATTCCTCCAATTCTGTTCTCCCAGGGAGAAGAATAATTGGGGAATAGGAAATTCGAATTTTTGAAGTCAGCTGTTTTGCCAATTAAATTTTGTTGCGCATTTATATTTTTGTTTAAGACATTGAAAAGTTTAATTATTGCTGCGAGTTTGTTTAAAATTTAGAAATAAAATATGAACAATACACAATCAGACCAATTCAAAATATTCTCGCGGAATTTTGTTCTCGCGGATTTTTATACCCGCGGAAAAATTCCTCCAATTCTGTTCTCCTAGGGAGAAGAATAATTGGGGAATAGGAAATTCGAATTTTCGAAGTCAGCTGTTTTGCCAATTGAAATTTTGTTGCGCATATCTATTTTTGTTTAAGAAATTGAAAAGTTTGGCTTAAGTGCAGTATACGGACAATTCCAAAATCAAAAAAAGAAGTATGAGGATTGATAGACATGGTCAAGGTAAGTATAACTACACAATTTTTTTTGTGGGCAAATGACAATAACAGGAGTTATTAAGGGTCAAAGTTCATATGAAGCATTTTTTAAATCTAAATTTCTCTTTAAGTATCGAACCGATTTTCAAAATTTCATTGTATAGGTAGTAAAATTACCTTTCATTTGATATGCTGTTTGTATTCCTATACCGTAAAATACTTAAAAAATTCGATGTTTAAAAGTGCTATATTTACTAAGTAAATTACGCATATTTATTTGTACATATGTATGTATGTGTATGTATATTTCGTTAATACGTTGGTATTTAAAGCTTAAATTAATTTTCTATAGCGTTAACCAACAATTTTATTGAAATAAATGTATTCGATATGGCATTATGGTAAGGCGCCATTAATCGATTTTATTGATTTCTATAAGGTTGGTGCAAGATTAGCTGGACCTTAACAGATGTTTGGAAAATAACCGTTATTTCAATTTATTGAAAAGTGTTAATTTAAACTGTTAAATACAAGTGCAAATTATTATGGTAAATTTGTTTGAGAAATAAAGCCATATGGCCTTATTTCCAATTGCTAATGGAAATAAAGCCAGTATGGCCTTATTGCCATTTTCAAAACATGGTTGTGGTAATTTTATTAGGCTGTACCTAAAAACGCGCAAAAGAGTGCGTACCGTGGCATGTTGCCACGGTTCAGGCAACCACCCGGACTTGGCATGGCGTAGCCCTGGGTTATTTAAATAAGGGCGACCGAAGGCCGCCAACTCGGAAAGGTGTTCTGCACATAAAGGAAACAAATACCAGGTGTTCTGCGCAGAATTACTGTTAATTTGCCCAAAATTAAGTTTTGGTATACCAGGAACAGGACAGTTGGTATTGCATTGATGGGACTAAGGATATTACATATAATTTTAAATGAAAGCCTAAATTATTTCCCATCTACCAAACTATATTTTCATATATTTAATACAGCAATTAAATTTAAAAAAAATTAAGTTTTTAAAAATTTTGATATGTTTTTTAAAAAATTATATTATTTTAGGAAATTCTTTGCAGTTATATACTTAAGATAGACATCAAATAAAAGGTATTGGAAATACCTATCCAACGACGTTGATAATCGGTTCAATACTTTAGAAGTAATTTAGATTAAAAAAAATCTTATTATGAACTTTGACCTTTAATAACTTTTATTGTTGTTGTTTGCCCAACAAAAAAAATATATCGTTATGTTTCTTTTATTAATACCTATCGATCTCAATTTTTCATTTTTTTATATCAGCATTGTCCGTATACTGCACTTGTTCCAAAAGTTTAATTATTGCTGCAAGTTTGTTTAAAATTTAGGGTAATTGTGCAGTTTAGGGGCCCCACCCTAAAATTCGGCCTTTTTTTTTAAGTGAGGTATCAAAAGACGCGTATTCACGTCTAGATCAAGAATCCGAAAGTTAACTTTTTTTACCCGTTCAAAAGATATTAACGAAAAACCGAAAAAAGACCCGCGGGTACTTCCGAAACCGGGGGTGGGATCCATAGTATTTTTGCGCAGAACACCTTTCTCCGTTGGCGGTCTTCGGCCGCGCTTATAAAAAATAACCCTGGGCTACGCCATGCCAAGTCCGGGTGTGTGGTATAACCGTGGCTACCGCCACGGTGATGCATAATTTTTTTTGTGGGTGCAACACAACAACAACCACATGAAAATCGCCATCTTCAACTGCAAATATCTCCGGACAGAGATAAAGACGCGTATTAATCTCGAGAACAATAATCCGAAGGCGGAAAAGAAAAATTTTATCTCTGTCCGGAGATATTTGCAGTTGAAGTTGGCGACTTCCATGTGGTTGTTGTTGTGTTTATACCCACAAAAAAAAATTGTGCATCACCGTGGCGGTAGCCACGGTTATACCACACACCCGGACTTGGCATGGCGTAGCCCAGGGTTATTTTTTATAAGCGCGGCCGAAGGCCGCCAACGCAGAAAGGTGTTCTGCGCAAAAATACTATGGATCCTACCCCCAGTTTCGGAGGTACCCGCGGGTCTTTTTTCGGTTTTTCGTTAATATCTTTTGAACGCGTTAAAATTTTTATTTTCGCTTTCGGATTATTAATACTGATGTCATGACGCGTCGTTTGACACCTCTCTCGATATTTTTGGTAGCGTATTAGAAGTCGACCCCTCAACTAGACTATTACCAGATAAAATTTTTCTTTTCCGCTTTCGGATTATTGTTCTCGAGATTAATACGCATCTTTTGATACCTCACTCGAAAATCTGGTAGCGTATTAGCAGTCGACCCCTCAACTAGACTATTACCCAGCAAAGCAACTTTCTGGCGGACAAGTCGAGTTGAGTTCGTCTTTCGTCATATGTCAAAATCTATTTTAGCCTTCTTAAAAAATCCTGTAATAGTCTAGTTGTTGTAGCAATGCTCGCAATTGCCGCGACCGATCACAAATTGTCATCAATATCCTCTAACGGGAGTCCAAGGAAACTTGCCGTTTCAACAGGGGTGGACCATAAGGAAAGGGGTGTTAGAGGCGTTGGTTCCACATTACAATTGAAGAGATGGTTGGTGTCATGTGGGGACACGTTGCAAGCGGGGTATACATTTTGTATGTCGGGGTTGATTCTGGATAGGTAAGAGTTTAACCTGTTACAGTATCCAGGTCGAAGTTGAGCAAGAGTGACACGCGTTTCCCTGGGGAGTATGCGTTCCTCTTCCGCAAGTTTTGGATAATTTTCGTTAAGCACTGGATTCACCGGGCAATTCACGGCATAAAAGTCCGACGCCTGTTTATGGAGTTCACCAAGGACCTGCTTGTGTTTTTTCACTTCATACGGCTGGGTTCTCAGGTGCCGTATTTCCTCAAAATGCTTACGGAGATGCCCAGGTTTCTGGGTATTGTTGTTGTTGTTGCAATGCTCGCCCCACCTAATAGCCGCGACAGATCACAAATTGTCATCAATATCCTCTAACGGGAGTCCAACGAAACTAGCCGTTTCAACAGGAGTGGACCATAAGGAAAGGGGTGTTAGAGGCGTTGGTTCCACATTGCAATTGAAGAGATGGTTGGTGTCATGTGGGGACACATTGCGAGCGGGGCATACATTTTGTATGTCGGGGTTGATTCTGGATAGGTAAGAGTTTAACCTATTACAGTATCCAGAACGAAGTTGAGCAAGAGTGACACGCGTTTCCCTGGGGAGTATGCGTTCCTCTTCCGCAAGTTTTGGATAATTTTCGTTAAGCACTGGATTCACCGGGCAATTCCCGGCATAAAGGTCCGACGCCTGTTTATGGAGTTCACCAAGGACCTGCTTCCCAACAAACATTTAGGTTAGAAAACGATTAGAAAGCGAATCGAATTCTAATGTATTTCTCTAAGGTAAAAGGTTAGAGGACGATTTGCGAAACTGTCGCGAATTATAGCATTCTCGACAAAAAGGGAACTTCGCTCTCGATATCGAGAAAAGGGTTAGAATTCTAATCAAATGCTAATGTCAATTGCTAATGGGTTTCTAATGAGAATTTTGAATTGATGCGCAATTAAGTTCAGTTATTTAAAATCAGCGAAATTTTCATTGTTTCATTATATCAAATACTTTTATTTGGTTATAAGCTTATAAATTATAATAAAATAAAAATAATTCAAAATCCTATCGTGTTTCACAGTTTTCGGTACTAGTTATTGTGTTAAAATTTTCGTTTCCACTTATTTCCCCAGGATTGAGCTCGCCATTGGTTTGAGGTACGGATGAGGAAGAGTTTTCTTCATGCCATTTAAACAGCACTTCAATAATCTACTCGCTTTCCCTTTTTAACTTTTTTTGATCCATTTTCACTTACTAGTATTTATTATTATAAATAAAATAAACTTCTTTCGCAGCTTATAATATTTCCACACAACTTCCACACAACAAGGATGACTGATCATGTCGTGCAAATAATCGATAACTGTGACAATAATCATAACATCGCATTTCTAGTGTTATTGAATCGTTTCACAGTCAAATTCTAACCTAGTTCTCTGACCTATTTTGCAATTCGAAATGCATTAGAGAACTACATTAGAATTCTAATGTAAAGCTACAATATTTCTCTAACGTTAGAAACTGTGTTTGCTGGGTTGCGTTTTTTCACTTCATACGGCTGGGTTCTCAGGTGCCGTATTTCCTCAAAATGCTTACGGAGATGACTCATCAATCAGATGTCTGTTGGGATGCCCAGGTTTCTGGGTATTCAACAGGAACTGTTTGGTCAGCATCTCATTTCTCTCTCTGATGGGGAGTATTCTCGCCTCATTATGCAGATGGTGTTCTGGGGACATAAGAAGACAGCCCGTGGCGATTCTGAGAGCAGTATTTTGGCAGGCCTGTAGTTTCTTCCAGTGGGTGGTTTTTAGGCTTGGCGACCATATGGGTGACGCGTAGCACGTAATCGGCTGGCTAATTGTGAGCAGGTTTCTTTATCTTTTCCCCAAGTACTGCCAGCGAGGGATTTGAGGATTTTGTTACGGCTCTGAATTCTCCGAACAATTGCGGTTGCGTGCTCACCAAAATTTAGATCCTGATCAAACGTCACACCCAAGATTTTGGGGTGTAGGACAGTCGGTAGCGTAGTGCCATCGACGTGGATGTTCAAAATGGTCGACATTTGGGGCGTCCATGTTGTAAATAAGGTCGCGGAAGATTTAGTCGGTGATAATGCCAGGTTTCGCGAGGCGAAAAAACTGGAGAGATCAGGGAGGTAGCCGTTTATTTTATTGCATAGCGCATCGATCTTTGGGCCTGGGCCTGTGGCCATTATTGTGCAGTCATCGGCGTAGGAAACGATTGTGACTCCTTCCGGTGGTGAAGGTAGCTTAGATATGTAGAAATTAAACAAAAGTGGGGATAGGACACCACCCTGTGGCACCCCTTGTTTAATTCTCCTTGGTTTTGATGTTTCGTTTCTAAATTGCACCGATGCCTGCCGACCACCCAGATAATTTGCGGTCCACCTTTTAAGACATGGGGGAAGGGTAAGCCCTTCCAGGTCTTGCAGTAACGAGCCATGGTTGACCGTATCAAAGGCTTTTGATAGGTCTAGCGCTACGAGTACTGTTCTATGGTGGGGGTATTGATTTAAACCGCAATTTATCTGGGTGCTAATGGCATTTAGCGCGGTGGTAGTGCTATGGAGTTTTCTGAAGCCATGCTGATGTGGGGCTAGCTGCAAATTTGCTTGGAAATAAGGGAGCAAAATGGCTTCAAGCGTCTTTGCCACTGGCGATAGGAGAGATATCGGACGATACGACTCACCTATGTTAGCTGGTTTCCCAGGCTTTAGTAGCGGGACCACCTTGGCCATTTTCCATTTCTCAGGTATGACAAAGGTGGAAAGAGACAGATTGAAGACATGCGCTAAATATTTGAAACCCTCTTTCCCTAGCTTTTAAGCATCGGCATGGCTATGCCGTCTGGGCCCACTGCTTTGGATGGTTTAGCACGACCAATGGCGTCCTCAACCTCTTTAGCGGTGATGGTGATTGGTGACGCGCTGAATTTGTGTTTATGTGCGTGTCTATTGGCTCTCCGTCTATCTTTGTCGACCGTAGGATGCATTATATATTGTCGGCAGAAAGCGCTCGCGCATTTTTTCGCGTCCGACAGCACTTTGTCGCCAAAGGCGATGGAAACTTTGTTGTTGTTGTTTGTTGTTGTAGCAATGCTCGCCCCACCTAATAGCCGCGACCGATCACAAATTGTCATCAATATCCTCTGACGGGAGTCCAAGGAAACTTGCCGTTTCAACAGGGGTGGACCATAAGGAAAGGGGTGTTAGAGGCGTTGGTTCCACATTACAATTAAAGAGATGGTTGGTGTCATGTGGGGACACATTGCAAGCGGGGCATACATTTTGTATGTCGGGGTTGATTCTGGATAGGTAAGAGTTTAACCTGTTACAATATCCAGAACGAAGTTGAGCAAGAGTGACACGCGTTTCCCTGGGGAGTATGCGTTCCTCTTCCGCGAGTTCTGGATATTTTTCTTCAAGTACTGGATTCACCGGGCAATTCCCGACATAAAGGTCCGACGCCTGTCTATGGAGTTCACCAAAGGACCTGCTTGTGTTTTTCGCTTCATACGGCTGGGTTCTGAGGTGCCGTATTTCCTCAAAATGCTTACGGAGATGACTCCTTAGGCCCCTAGGCGGTGCTGGTTCGCCAATCAGATGTCTGTTGGGATGCCCAGGTTTCTGGGTATTCAACAGAAACTGTTTGGTCAGCATCTCATTTCTCTCCCTGATGGGGAGTATTCTCGCCTCATTATGCAGATGGTGTTCTGGGGACATAAGAAGACAGCCCGTGGCGATTCTGAGAGCAGTATTTTGGCAGGCCTGTAGTTTCTTCCAGTGGGTAGTTTTTAGGCTTGGCGACCATATGGGTGACGCGTAGCACGTAATCGGCTGGCTAATTGCTTTGTATGTGGTCATGAGCGTTTCTTTATCTTTTCCCCAGGTACTGCCAGCAAGGGATTTGAGGATTTTATTACGGCTCTGAATTCTCGGAACAATTGCGGTTGCGTGCGCACCAAAATGTAGATCCTGATCAAACGTCACACCCAAGATTTTGGGGTGTAGGACAGTCGGTAGCGTAGTGCCATCGACGTGGATGTTCAATATGGTCGACATTTGGGGCGTCCATGTTGTAAATAAGGTCGCGGAAGATTTAGTCGGTGACAACGCCAGGTTTCGCGAGGCGAAAAAACTGGAGAGATCAAGGGAGATAGCCGTTTATTTTATTGCATAGATCATCGATCTCTGGGCCTGGGCCTGTGGCCATTATTGTGCAGTCATCGGCGTAGGAAACGATTGTGACTCCTTCCGGTGGTGAAGGTAGCTTAGGTATGTAGAAATTAAACAAAAGTGGGGATAGGACACCACCCTGGGGCACCCCTTGTTTAATTCTCCTTGGTTTTGATGTTTCGTTTCTGAATTGCACCGATGCCTGCCGACCACCCAGATAATTTGCGGTCCACCTTTTAAGACATGGGGGAAGGGTAGACCCTTCCAGGTCTTGCAGTAATGAGCCATGGTTGACCGTATCAAAGGCTTTTGATAGGTCTAACGCTACGAGTACTGTTCTATGGTGGGGGTATTGGTTCAAACCGCAATTTATCTGGGTGCTAATGACATTTAGCGCGGAGGTAGTGCTATAGAGTTTTCTGAAGCCATGCTGATGCGGGGCTAGCTGCAAATGTGCTTGGAAATAAGGGAGCAAAATGGCTTCAAGCGTCTTCGCCACTGGCGATAGGAGAGATATCGGACGATATGACTCACCTACGTTAGCTGGTTTCCCAGGCTTTAGTAGCGGGACCACCTTGGCCATTTTCCATTTCTCGGGTATGGCAAAGGTGGAGAGAGACAGGTTGAAGACATGCGCTAGATATTTGAAACCCTCTTTCCCTAGGTTTTTAAGCATCGGCATGGCTATGCCGTCTGGGCCCACTGCTTTGGATGGTTTAGCGCGACCAATGGCGTCCTCAACCTCTCTAGCGGTGATGGTGATTGGTGACGCGCTGAGTTTGTGTTTATGTGCGTGTCTATTGGCTCTCCGTCTATCTTTGTCGACCGTAGGATGCATTATATATTGTCGGCAGAAAGCGCTCGCGCATTTTTCCGCATCCGACAGCACCTTATCGCCAAAGGCGATGGAAACTTTGCCTTTGTGCTTAGTCGGATTCGATAGGGACTTTACGGTGGACCAAAGTTTACCTACACCGGTAGAGAGGTTACAACCTCTTAGGTGCTCTTCCCATTTCGCCCGCTTGTGTTCGTCCACAAGCAATCTGATGCGTTGGTTTATATCCCTTATTTGGGGGTCGCCTGGATCAAGCTGTCTTACAAGGTCGCGTTCCCTCGCTAGGCTCGAGGCCTCCGCCGGGAAGTGGGGCCGGATTTCGGGAATTCTCCCGGCGGGAATGAAATGTGCCGAGGCGGATTCAATGACCTTACGGAAGGCACGCTTCCCCTTGGCGGGCATCAGTCGGGATAGGGAGGGCAGCAAAGCTGCTGTCTGTTGCAGATTTATATTCTTCCCACTTTCCTTTTTTGAAGTTTATGAAATTGCGTTTTTCGGTGACGATGAAGTCGGCGGTACGCTCGAACGAAATAAGTATGGGCAGGTGGTCGGATGCCAATGTTACCATCGACTGCCAGTTGACGCAGTTTACGAGTTCTGCGCTCACGATTGAGATATCTGGCGAGCTATGACAGCTTCCTACCATACGTGTGGGGGCGTCTCCGTTTATTGTGCAGAACATCGTTTCTTCTATTTGATCCGCCAACATCTCACCCCTACTGTCCGCCCGCAAGTTTGAATGCCATAGGTCGTGATGGGCATTGAAATCGCCTAAGATAATGCGATTGTTGCCAGTGAGTAAGGCCTCGATTTTAGGGCGGTATCCACTGGGGCAACAGGTGACAGGAGGGATGTAGATGTTGATGATTTCTAGATTTGCATCGCCTGACCGGACAGATAGGCCTTGACGTTCTAAGACATTGTCCCTGCGGTCGATGCCAGGATCAAATATATGATATTGCACAGAGTGGTGTATAATAAACGCGAGGCCGCCTCCATTTCCGCTCTCGCGGTCCTTCCTGTGGACATTATACCCAGAGCAGGTCTGCAATGCAGATCTTGCTGTGAGTTTAGTCTCTTGAATCGCAGCAATGCGGATGTTGTGCCGCTTCATGAAATCGACTATCTCCGTAATCTTCCCAGTTAGTCCATTACAGTTTAACTGCAGAATTCTGAAGTGCATGAGGGGTGACGCCGCCACTCTAGGGGTAAGTGACGGGTGACTACGCCTAGGTTGTGGAAGGCCAGGACGCAATTGCTGTTGTGGCCTTGGGACTGGGCGCCCTTGGGCAAGCATTGGGGTACCCGGATGATTTGGGTTTGCGACCTGGCAACATGGCGCGATGAAACCCGTCGAGGGGGTTGCCGTCGCGGAGACCAGAACATCTAGGAAAGTGGCACCACCCAAGGCAGGAGCTGCATTGAGCGGATGTCGCAAACCTATATATTCTGTGCTGGCAGACGGTGCAAACGGAGGTAGGGACTAAGAGTCTGTTTCCCTGACCTGCACGATTGCTGCCAGAAAAGAGGGGGGGAGAAGAAGACGGGGGCAGGGGCTGATGCTCAGCATTGCTACCAGCTCTACTACGAAGGTAGTAGTTATGAGTGGTATCAGCTGTTTGAGTTGTTGGCGCCGTGGGGCGCGAGCAGCAGCGGGTACTTGTTGTGGCTTGTTGAGCAGAGAGGCTGCTGGAAGGTAGTGGAGGGGCGCTTAGGCGTAGACTACGGGACGCCCTTGGGCGTGAGTAGCAAGGAGCCACAAAAGATTTATAAAAGTTACGTGGACGTCGGGTTTTGGGATCAAGCCCAGAACAACCTGTCCGATGCAACCATCCCTTGCACGAGACACACTGAACAGAGTATGACCGTCCTAAAAAGATTCTTTTCTGGCAAATGCAGCAAAACCATTTCTCAGGACCGGGGTCAGGAGACGGACCCGGATTGGGTTCGATACCTTCCCGGAGTAAGAGAATATGTAGCAGTCCTGCTGCAAGGAGCTGCTGGGAGGATGACAATTTGTGGGATGGACGAAACAAATTAAATGGGGTCACACTGAAATGACAGTCCTTGGTCGGGAAAAATCCCGAGTCGCTCCGGTACATAGAACCGACTGCCTTGGGAAGCGATGGAAACTTTGTCTTTGTGCTTAGTCGGATTCGATAGGGACTTTACGGTGGACCAAAGTTTACCCACACCGGTAGAGAGGTTACAACCTCTTAGGTGCTCCTCCCATTTCGCCCGCTTGTGTTCATCCACAAGCAATCTGATGCGTTGGTTTATATCCCTTATTTGGGGGGTCGCCGTGGGCCGGATTTCGGGGATTCTCCCGGCGGGAATGAAATGTGCCGAGGCGCATTTAATGACCTTACGGAAGGCACGCTCCCCTTGGCGGGCATCAGTCGGGATAGGGAGGGCAGCAAAGCGGCTGTCTGTAAAGGATTTATATTCTTCCCACTTTCCTTTTCATTGAGGGGACTGCTAAGACGCTACCGAAAATATCGAGAGATGTGTCAAACGACGCGTCTTGACATCAGTATTAATAATCCGAAGGCGGAAAATAAAAATTTTAACGCGTTCAAAAGATATTAACGAAAAACCGAAAAAGACCCGCGGGTACCTCCGAAACTGGGGGTCGGATCCATAGTATTTTTGCGCAGAACACCTTTCTGCGTTGGCGGCCTTCGGCCGCGCTTATAAAAAATAACCCTGGGCTACGCCATGCCAAGTCCGGGTGTGTGGTATAACCGCCACGGTGATGCACAATTTTTTTTTGGGGGTACTGACACAACACCACATGGAAATCGCCTACTTCAACTGCAAATATCTCCGGATATAGATAAAATTTTTCTTTTCCGCCATCGGATTATTGGTCTCGAGATTAATACGCGTCTTTTGACACCTATCTCGATATTTTTGGTAGCGTATTAGCAGTCGACCCCTCAACTAGACTATTACCGAGATATTTGCAGTTGAAGTTGGCGATTTTCATGTGGTTGTTGTTGTGTTAGTACCCCCAAAAAAAATTGTGCATCACCGTGGCGGTAGCCATGGTTATACCACACACACCCGGACTTGGCATGGCGTAGCCCAGGGTTATCTTTTATAAGCGCGGCCGAAGGCCGCCAACGCAGAAAGGTGTTCTGCGCAAAAATACCATGGATCCGACCCTCGGTTTCGGAGGTATCCCGCAGGTCTTTTTTCGGTTTTTCGTTAATATCTTCTGAACGCGATAAGACTTTTATTTTCCGCCTTCGGATTATTAATACTGATGTCAAGACGCGTCGTTTGACACCTCTCTCGATATTTTTGGTAGCGTATTAGCAGTCGACACCTCAACTAGACTATTACCCAAATAAGTTCTTTCTTAAAAGAACCATTTTTCTTTAATTATTTTGATGCATTCCCTTTAACAAGTGCAAAAACTCCTAAGAAATGGCAAAGAAATCTCCCTCTAACTTACATTCATAATACCTACTTTTCTCCCGTAACCAGTTTCCGCTTTTTCGAACATGTTCAGAATAGAAGAAAAGGGAGAAGTGAAAAAACTCACAAGGAATTTTTATTTAGAATACGAGGAATGTGAGAAAGGAAAAACTTGCACGGAATTTCCGTTTAAAATTGGGCTGTATATCTTTTGACAGAAATAAAAATTTTAATTTTCGCTTCCGGATTCTAAAAATGCGTCTTTTGATACCACCTTTTATAACTTTTGATAAAAATTAGGTGGTACACCGTCTTGTAAAACGTTACCGAAAAAAATTATTCCACTCCAAAACCGGCGGTGGGTTTTAAGATCACCTGTACCGGCCTCCTTCGACCGCATAGATCAGCTTACCTTTCCAATCTCATCTTCTAAAACAGCCATCTTTTCAGCTCCCGATAATATGCCGTGTATTAATATCACAGGTTTAAAACACGCGCTCCTACCAATTATACATAAAATAAAAACCACGCCAGGATGCATACTTGATTCATTTACGATAAGCATATAGAGTTGGAAAATATTCGTGTAGATGTTTTTTCACAGCGACCTAAGGGTCACAGTTAATTTTTAAGCGATAGCTTAGAAGGAGTCACCGTGCCAGGCAGGTTGTGCATTACCCAGCAAAAATTCTATAAACGCGATAACCAAATCGGAAGATATAAACAATTCGGAATGAATTTTATTTAACGTACAACGATTTTCAACCTTTTGCTGATTTTTAGGGGTAGAGCTCTTAAAATCACCAAAATCTTTCGATCTTTGTTGGCTACCGAACATCGAATTTTAAATTCGTATTACGACAGCTCATTGCTGTCGAAATTTTCGGTGTATCTAATTTTGAATCTAATAGGAATTTTTTGTCAACGCTGCATTGAATTACAAGAAAATTGGCGCTTCCCAAGGCAGTCGGTTCTATGTACCGGAGCGACTCAGGATTTTTCCCGACCAAGGACTGTCATCTCAGTGTGACCCCATTTAATTTGTTTCGTCATCGGACAGGTTGTTCTGGGCTTGATCCCAAAACCCGACGTCCACGTAACTTTTATAAATCTTTTGTGGCTCCTGCTGCTCACGCCCAAGGGCGTCCCGTAGTCTACGCCTAAGCGCCCCCCCCCCACTACCTTCCAGCAGCCTCGCTGCTCAGGAAGCCACAACAAGTACCCGCTGCTGCTCGCGCCCCACGGCGCCAACAACTCAAACAGCTGATACCACTCATAACTACTACCTTCGTAGTAGAGCTGGTAGCAATGCTGAGCATCAGCCCCCTGCCCCCGTCTTCTTCTCCCCCCCTCTTTTCTGGCAGCAATCGTGCAGGTCAGGGAAACAGACTCTTAGTCACTACCTCCGTTTGCACCGTCTGCCAGCACAGAATATATAGGTTTGCGACATCCGCTCAATGCAGCTCCTGCCTTGGGTGGTGCCACTTTCCTAGATGTTCTGGTCTCCGCGACGGCAACCCCTCGACGGGTTTCATCGCGCCATGTTGCCAGGTCGCAAACCCAAATCATCCGGGTACCCCAATGCTTGCCCAAGGGCGCCCAGTCCCAAGGCCACAACAGCAATTGCGTCCTGGCCTTCCACAACCTAGGCGTAGTCACCCGTCACTTACCCCTAGAGTGGCGGCGTCACCCCTCATGCACTTCAGAATTCTGCAGTTAAACTGTAATGGACTAACTGGGAAGATTACGGAGATAGTCGATTTCATGAAGCGGCACAACATCCGCATTGCTGCGATTCAAGAGACTAAACTCACAGCAAGATCTGCATTGCAGACCTGCTCTGGGTATAATGTCCACAGGAAAGACCGCGAGAGCGGAAATGGAGGCGGCCTCGCGTTTATTATACACCACTCTGTGCAATATTATATATTTGATCCTGGCATCGACCGCAGGGACAATGTCTTAGAACGTCAAGGCATATCTGTTCGGTCAGGCGATGCAAATCTAGAAATCATTAAAATCTACATCCCTCCTGTCACCTGTTGCCCCAGTGGATACCGCCCTAATATCGAGGCCTTACTGACTGGCAACAATCGCATTATCTTAGGCGATTTCAATGCCCATCACGACCTATGGCATTCAAACTTGCGGGCGGACAGTAGGGGTGAGATGTTGGCGGATAAAATAGAAGAAACGACGTTCTGCACAATAAACGGAGACGCCCCGACACGTATGGTAAGAAGCTGTCATAGCTCGCCAGATATCTCAATCGTGAGCGCAGAACTCGTAAACTGCGTCAACTGGCAGCCGATGGTAACATTGGCATCCGACCACCTGCCCATACTTATTTCGTTCGAACGTACCGCCGACTTCATCGTCACCGAAAAACGCACTTTCATAAACTTCAAAAAAGGAAAGTGGGAAGAATATAAATCTGCAACAGACAGCAGCTTTGCTGCCCTCCTATCCCGACTGATGCCCGCCAAGGGGAGCGTGCCTTCCGTAAGGTCATTGAATCCGCCTCGGCACATTTCATTCCCGCCAGGGAGAATTCCCGAAATCCGGCCCCACTTCCCGGCGGAGGCCGCGAGCTTAGGGAGGGAACGCGACCTTATAAGACAGCTTGATCCAGGCGACCCCCAAATAAGGGATATAAACCAACGCATCAGATTGCTTGTGGACGAACACAAGCGGGCGAAATGGGAAGAGCACCTAAGAGGTTGTAACCTCTCTACCGGTGTAGGTAAACTTTGGTCCACCGTAAAGTCCCTATCGAATCCGACTAAGCACAAAGACAAAGTTTCCATCGCCTTTGGCGATAAGGTGCTGTCGGATGCGAAAAAATGCGCGAGCGCTTTCTGCCGACAATATATAATGCATCCTACGGTTGACAAAGATAGATGGAGAGCCAATAGACACGCACATAAACACAAATTCAGCGCGTCACCAATCACCATCACCGCTAGAGAGGTTGAGGACGCCATTGGGTCGCGCTAAACCATCCAAAGCAGTGGGCCCAGACGGCATAGCCATGCCGATGCTTAAAAACCTAGGGAAAGAGGGTTTCAAATATTTAGCGCATGTCTTCAACCTGTCTCTTTCCACTTTTGTCATACCCGAGAAATGGAAAATGGCCAAGGTGGTCCCGCTACTAAAGCCTGGGAAACCAGCTAACATAGGTGAGTCATATCGTCCGATATCTCTCCTATCGCCAGTGGCAAAGACGCTTGAAGCCATTTTGCTCCCTTATTTCCAAGCACATTTGCAGCTAGCCCCTCATCAGCATGGCTTCAGAAAACTCCATAGCACTACCTCCGCGCTAAATGTCATTGGCACCCAGATAAATTGCGGTTTGAATCAATACACCCACCATAGAACAGTACTCGTAGAGCTAGACCTATCAAAAGCCTTTGATACGGTCAACCATGGCTCGTTACTGCAAGACCTGGAAGGGTCTACCCTTCCCCCATGTCTTAAAAGGTGGACCGCAAATTATCTGGGTGGTCGGCAGGCATCGGTGCAATTCAGAAACGAAACATCAACACCAAGGAGAATTAAACAAGGGGTGCCACAGGGTGCTGTCCTATCCCCACTTTTGTTTAATTTCTACATATCCAAGCTACCTTCACCACCGGAAGGAGTCACAATCGTTTCCTACGCGGATGACTGCACAATAATGGCCACAGGCCCAGGCCCAGAGATCGATGAGCTATGCAATAAAATAAACGGCTATCTCCCTGATCTCTCCACTTTTTTCGCCTCGCGAAACCTGGCATTGTCACCGACTAAATCTTCCGCGACCTTGTTTGCAACATGGACGCCCCCATGAACATCCACGTCGATGGCACTACGCTACCGACTGTCCTACACCCCACAATCTTGGGTGTGACGTTTGACAAGGATCTACATTTTGGTGCGCACGCAACCGCAATTGTTCCGAGAATTCAGAGCCGTAATAAAATCCTCAAATCCTTTGCTGGCAGTACCTGGGGAAAAGATAAAGAAACGCTTATGACCACATACAAAGCAATTAGCCAGCCGATTACGTGCTACGCGTCACCCATATGGTCGCCAAGCCTAAAAACTACCCACTGGAAGAAACTACAGGCCTGCCAAAATACTGCTCTCAGAATCGCCACGGGCTGTCTTCTTATGTCCCCAGAACACCATCTGCATAATGAGGCGAGAATACTCCCCATCAGGGAGAGAAATGAGATGCTGACCAAACAGTTTCTGTTAAATACCCAGAAACCTGGGCATCCCAACAGACATCTGATTGACGAACCAGCACCGCCTAGGGGCCTAAGGAGTCATCTCCGTAAGCATTTTGAGGAAATACGGCACCTGAGAACCCAGCCGTATGAAGCGAAAAAACACAAGCAGTCCTTGGTGAACTCCATAGATAGGCGTCGGACCTTTATGTCGGGAGTTGCCCGGTGAATCCAGTACTTGAAGAAAAATATCCAGAACTCGCGGAAGAGGAACGCATACTCCCCAGGGAAACGCGTGTCACTCTTGCTCAACTTCGTTCTGGATACTGTAACAGGTTAAACTCTTACCTATCCAGAATCAACCCCGACATACAAAATGTATGCCCCGCTTGCAATGTGTCCCCACATGACCCCAACCATCTCTTTAATTGTAATGTGGAACCAACGCCTCTAACACCCCTTTCTTTATGGTCCACCCCTGTTGAAACGCAAGTTTCCTTGGACTCCCGTTAGAGGATATTGATGACAATTTGTGATCGGTCGCGGCTATTAGGTGGGGCGAGCATTGCTACAACAACAACAACAAGAAATTTGGGTAGTAGTGCCGTTCAAAAGTTATCGGCGAAAACATGTTTGTGTGATACATTATGTTCCCGCATGTTTGCAATCTTTTAAGCGCACACATCACTTTACTTTTTATACTTGGTATATTAACATAATCTAACTTGCACGAATTAACGAAAAAATTATGTTAAATTTCACGGTAGTAGTGCAGTTTACGGTACCCACCGAAATTTGGGCCAAAATTTTCGAGTGAGGTATCAAATGACGTGTATTAATCTCGAGAACAATAATCCGAAGGCGGAAAAATTTTATCTCTGTCCGGAGATATTTGCAGTTGAAGTTGGCGGTTTTCATGTGGTTGTTGTTGTGTTTGTACCACAAAAAACATTGTGCATCACCGTGGCGGTAGGCACGGTTATACCACACACCGGACTTGGATGGCGTAGCCCAGGGTTATATTTTATAAGCGCGGCCGAAGGCCGCCAACGCAGAAAGGTGTTCTGCGCAAAAATACTATGGATCCCACCCCCGGTTTCGGAGGTACCCGCGGGTCTTTTTTCGGTTTTTCGTTAATATCTTTTGAACGAGTTAAAATTTTTTCCGCCTTCGGATTCTTAATCTAGATACCTCACTCGAAAATTTTGGCCCAAATTTCGGTGGGTACCGTAAACTGCACTATTACCAATTTCACTAATTTACATACTTATAAAATATCAACACAAATATTGCAAAAAATTTCTGTCCAAATGAAAACATATGAAAGTGAACAGTGTTGCCAGCTCAGCAGGTAATAAAACAAGGTTTTGTTTGATATATAAAACATCTATATTTAGAAGAAATTTCTATAATAAAATAATGTTTTTATTGGAAAGATGATTGCTAACTTATCATAAATCAAATAATAAGTCGAAAAAATGTGTTATTGACAAAATACTTTAATTTTATTTTTTTTTAAAGGCTAAACTAAACATGCACAGTAAT
Source organism: Eurosta solidaginis (assembly GCA_029619165.1). NCBI lineage: Eukaryota > Metazoa > Arthropoda > Insecta > Diptera > Tephritidae > Eurosta > Eurosta solidaginis. Next base: position 58,053 of record JARSSU010010313.1, on the reverse strand, counting down.
TCTGCGTAGAAACACCTTTCTGCATAGGCGGCCTTGGACCGCGCTTATAAAAAATATCCCTGGGCTACGCCATGCCAAGTCGGGTGTGTGGTATAACCGTGTCTACCGCCACGGTGATGTCCTTCTGCGTAGTACACCCTTCTTGGGTGCCTTTCATGGGGGTGTTTGCGCCTTGCACTCACCGGCGTCACAACAAGCCGTCGACTCGTAGGTGTTTTTTACACCCTCCCTCCCTCATGTAGGGGCGGAGCCTCCTCGCGGTGGCACCTAGTAACGCTTCGGCGGCTAATTCGAGCGGCGACCTTTCTTCCTCAACCTTATCTTCCTTTCTACTTTCTCTTCCTTTTTCTCTCCGCTTCTCCTTAATGGGCTGGGTGTCGGCTATAGGGCCAAGGGCCAATCTAGGCACGAAAGGGCAAGGGAAAATCCAGCCCAGGTATTCCAAAGGCCGGTACCTCTCGGGGAGGGGCCACCGACCGGGAGGCCCATGGGGCGGCTGCCGCCCATCTCGTAGCCACCAGCACGGCTGCCACTCGGCGTCTAGCGTCTGGCGATTTGGCTGCTGGAGGCTCCAGGGGTGTGGGGGTGGCCGGCTCTAGGATAAGGGAGTCAAAAAAACCCAGTCATCAGGGCAAGCACTGGGGTGCCCGGATCCTGCGTATGAATGCCTCCTCGCCGATGAGGGAGGGGGAAGATTCCGCAGAGGACTGGGCGAAGGGTCAGCGTGACCTTGCTTGGGCGAAGCAGATGTTGCCGGAGCTCAGGCTGGACTGGGTCGAGAGCGATGAAGCCTCGGAGCGCCAGAGGTCTATGGATGAATCCAACCTTACGGCGCCGAAAAGGGCCCAGACGCAGGGAGAATGGACTCGGTCTTTCGCCGAAATAGCCAAGGATCGGCAGATCATTGGTGTTATGGACGGGAGCAGCGAAGATGACAGGATCCCGAAACAGCTGTGGTAGTGGATTGAGGCAGCGCTCGCTACTGTGGCCGTTAAGGTCACAAAAGATAACCCTGGTCCGCCGCCTTCTTATACCGATGCGGGGTGGTTCCAGGGCAATATCAAACTAATTGCGTGTGACGATGCCAGGTCGGCGAAGCTTTACAAAGCCGCCGTCTCGCTGATAAGGGAGGTGTATCCGGGCGCGCGTCTCAAGGTAGTGGAGGCGAGTGATATCCCCTCACGACCAAGGGCGAGAGCCTGGGTTCTAGTGACGCCAACGGACTCCGCTGATATCCTGGAGCTGCTCCAGGAGTGCAAACCGGGTCTACCGACCCAAAACTGGAAGGTGGTTAACGTGGAGAAGACTGAGCGGGCCACGATGCAGATAGTCCTGCTGCTCGACAGCGCAAGCGTCGAAGCGTTGAAAAGGCAGGATTTCAGGGTAAGCTACGGCTGCAAAAATATAAGCTTTAAGGTTTATAAGGCTGACGTTGAAGCCTTGGTAAACCTTGCGTCTCGTACGGAGGTGGTTGAACTCCCCCCAGTGAAGACGAGATGGAGGTAGACGAGGGCGAAGAAGCTGGTGGCTACGATTCGTCAGGCTCGAGCGGAAGCTTGGCTCTCGGAAGGTTGTACTCTGAGGGTCAGCTTCTGGAGGATGGCGATTCGGACGCGACGCTCATGGGGGAGAGCGCAAACAAACATTGATTCGGGTCCTCCAAATAAACCTGCATCACTGCAAAGCAGCATCAGCTGCACTCCTACTGCACCTGTCTTGGTGCGGTTGACATCGTACTAGTCCAGGAGCCGTGGATCGCTGCCAATAATATCTGTGGCCTGCGGACACCAACGTATAAGCTTTATAGCGCTCAGGAAAAGGGTAAGCCTCGCACATGTATATTGGCTAAGTCTACTCTTAATGTTTTTCTTCTACCCAATTAAAGCGATGGAGATCTGACAGCGGTTTGCGTCGAGGTGCTAGGGAGGAGCTTTAAACTTGCTTCCTTCTACCTAGCGCACGATCACCAAGGCTCATTACCACCGGATAATTTCAGGGATTTCGTGAGAGCGGCAAATCCACGAAACAATTTCATCCTACTCGGTGGCGACGCCAATGCTCATCACGCCCAGTGGGGCAGCAGTGATACAAATGACCGAGGTGAGTCTTTATTTAACTATCTGTTAGGCACTAATCTAAGTATATGTAATAGGGGAAATGATCCCACTTTCATTACGAGGAACCTCGAAGAGGTCCTTGACATAACACTGGTCACAGACTCTTTCAGTTACCTGATCGTTTCATGGAGAGTTCTAAAGGAGCACTACTTTTCTGACCATAGATATATAAGTTTTTCTATATCACAGGCGCACGCAAGTCCTAAGTACATAGAAAATATTAGAAGAACGAACTGGGGCTACTATACGAAGATAATAGGTAAAAAGCTATCTGAAGAGGTACGAGCCGCAGAAATCGAGGAGGAGCTAGACGTGTTTGTAAATAATTTCAGTCAAAAATGTAGGAACGCTTTAGATAGGGCTTGCGCGACTAAAAAAGTTTTGGAAACTCACAAACCACCGTGGTGGTCGTCTGATCTTGATAAACTTAGGAAGTCATGTAGGGCGGCCTTTAATAAAGCAAAGCATGATGGACATGAATCCTCATGGGCTGCTTATAAAGCGAAAATAAATATATATAAAAAAGCAATCCGAAATGGAAAGCGATCCTCCTGGAGGGATTTCTGCGGCAGGATTTAATCCACATCCGCGGTCTCCCGGTTAAGGAAAGTGCTATCGAAATCTCCAACTCAGCTAAGTTACGTCCAAAAGCCGGATGGGCACTGGACGGACTCCCGCGCTGAAACCATAAACTTGCTAATAGATACGCACTTCCCAGCAAGTACGGGCGTGTCTTCAAGTATTGTCAGCGGAGGGTCACCTAATGATCAGCTGATAAGCGAAATCACAGATGATAAAAGGATAGATTGGGCTTTACAGACCTTCAAGCCCTATAAATCGCCCGGGGCCGGATGGAATTTTTCCGGCTCAGCTCCAGTATACCGCCGAACTTATAAGGCCCTGGATTAAAGGGATGTTTATAGGTTTTCTTAGGCTCAATTACGTACCAGTATCGTGGAGGGAAGTCAACGTGGTCTTTATCCCCAGGACAGGGAAACAATTCTACTCTAAACCAAATGATTATAGGCCTATAAGCTTATCTTCTTTTCTGCTTAAAGCGCTCGAAAGACTCCTAGAGGACTACATCAGGAGGAGGATTGAGCCGTCGCTTCTTTCGCAAGCTCAGCATGTCTATACTAAGGCCAGGTCAACTGACACGGCCTCGCACTCACTGGTATCCGTTATCGAAAGGTCACTAAACCTCAAGGAATACACATTGGTGGTATTTCTAGATATTGCGGGTGCCTTCAACAACGTTCTCCCGGAGGCCATCACCTCGGCGCTGACCGATCTGGGGTTGGACGCGTGCCTGGTGGAATTTATATACAATCTGCTTACGTGTAGGCAGATTAAAACTGAGCTAGGTGGATGCGTGATCCGCAGACCGGTCGGCAGAGGCACTCCGCAGGGAGGTGTTCTCTCTCCGCTACTTTGGGTGGTTACCTTCAACCAACTACTACGCCTCATGGAATCAGAAGGTCACCAAGTGATCGCGTATGTAGATGACATCTACGCCATCATGCGGGGGAAATTTCCACAAACTCTTTGCAGCCTAATGGAAGGGGCACTATCCAAAATTTCGCACTGGGCCACAGCCACAGGTTTGGAAGTCAACCCGGATAAAACCGTGCTTGTCCTCTTCACGGGGAGGTACAAAGTACCAAATCTAACACCGACAAGAATTGGGGGTACGTTCTTAGCGTTTAGCGATCAAGTCAAAGTATTTGGGAGTAATTCTGGATAGGAAGCTATTATGGAGCGACCATATAGTGGAGCGATGCAAGAAAGCAGCAGCAGCGCTGTTCACCTGCAAGAGGGCAATTGGCACCTCCTGGGGATTCTCCCCCAAGGTGACATACTGGATTTATACAGCCATTGTGCGCCGGAGTTCGGAGCTCTGCATCACCGGGGCTCTCGGCTCAACTCGATCTGAAGCACTCAACACAATGCTATACCTTCCACCTCTTGACCTGGTGGCGAAGGAAATAGCGGTCATCGCCGCTCTACGCATAAGGGAAACAGGTTTCTGGTCAAATGGATCTAGTGGACAAGCAACAATCCTGGGCACGAACGCCCCAGTCCCAATACCGGTGCGCACTCACTACTGCACGCCAAAGAACGTCTTCGTTAAAAATTATAGTATATATATACCATCGCGACAGGACTGGAATACCAAACAACATACGGTACCGGGCGCCATCAACATAATCACGGATGGTTCTAAGCTTTACGGGAAGGTGGGAGCAGGCCTCTTTTCGCCGGATTTGGGTCTAGACGTATCTTTTCGCCTACCAGATCACTGTAGTGTTTACCAAGTGGAAATGCTGTGTAACGACAGCCTGTCTCCATACTGGCTTAAATGAGTGGCAGAGTGAATATGCGTCTATGTGTTTATATGTTTGTGTCCAATTCCGTGCCTTAGCCGCAATGTTGCCACTAATCTAATGACATCACGTATTGACAACATTCAACATTCTCCCTACAATAGACACAATGTTGCAGCGGAAATAAGATGTTGCGCGTTGGCATCAGGTTGTTAGCAGCAGTCACTATGTTACTAACAACCTAGCAACATTGATGAATGCCATGCACCTATGTGTTTGTTTTGTTCTGTATTATGTATGCGGATGTGTAGGTGTGTAAGGCTATGAGCGTGTGAATGCATCAGTGCGAGCGGTCAAGGCGCGAACCGAGTGTATCTGTGTAGGTGTTCGGTTTGTGGAGCGGTAAGCGTATGAATGTATGAGTGCATGATTGTATAGATGGAAAATAAGGGAAAGCCGAAAAGAAAGTTTGGCATGTAATGGTAAAAATTTTCCGTTTCTGGGTAACGTTCCTTACCACGGCGGTGGCTATAAGAAGGGAAAAAACTGAGGCAACGGGCCAAAGTCTTGTTTCAACAGTGCCCAGTGCAAGTGAGTAGTGAAAAATTACAAGTGAAGTGCGCGTTTACAACCGTAAATAACAAAGTGCATAGTCTCTAGTAATGCGCGAATTAGCCCGCTTTCTAAAGAAAATTATGCGCGTCGAAAAGTTTCCGCGGTACCTGCAAAGAGCTGGAATCAGTTGTCAAAAAATTACAATTTAAAAGAGGTAAGATATTATACTCTTTTTAGGCATGCTTGACGGGAGCTGGGGCTTCAACCTTGCCTATCTCCAGAGCAAGCCAACAGAAAACTTGCATCGACAGATACATCTCTGCATACAAATATATGTATGTATGTAGATGAATATATGACCATGCAGACAAGAAATCGGCAGGCAATTATGTATAGGTACATAGATACAGTTTTGCTTTTGAATTTCTAAATAGATTTTCTTTTGTATGTTATATCAACGCACAATTGATTTTTCTTTGGGAAGGACCCACTGGGCACGTATATTGGCGGCGTACCGCCAAAAAGCAAATACATTATACTTGGCGATCAACACAACAACAACAACTACCACGCACTACACTAAAATTTTAATTTGTTAGCGCACTCCACAACAACAACCACTAGAGCATTTTTATATTGGGGATATAGGGCCGCTACAACCACAACAGCATTCTTTTTTTATATTGGCGGCGTAACGCCCAACAACAACTACATCACATTGGCGACATACCGCTCAACACCAACTATACCATCTCCATTACATTGGCGACGCAACACCAACAACAACAACATCATACTGGTGACATTCCGACCAAGAAACAATTGCCACGAATCCACAAACTCTACATTGTATTTAATTCGTTGCATGCGCACACCACAACAACAACTGCAAAAACACAGTAAAATTGGTAACATCGATAGCACTTTCCACCGGCGGCATTGAGCCGCAACCACAACAACAGCCACGTCAACACATACGACAAGAAAAAGGGTACTAGACGATTTTTGGCAAAACGACACTAAAGAAAGACACCAGCAACAACCACAACACGTTTTGTACAATTTTGGGCCGGCGCATGTAGTACTGGTAACCTAAACAACAGCAAACACCGGCGGAGGGAGGAGCTCTTCCGGAATCAGATTTGGTCATAGTATTATGTTTGTATATATTTATATATTATAATATTTGTTTTTATTTTTTTATTTAAATACCATCATAGATGGGCATAATCTTCGTAAAGAATGGGCAAAAGGGTCATTTCCTTTACCGGGGCAAAGCATTTTGTTGTTAGGAGATATATAGTTTTTTTTTATAATTTAACTCCATATTTCAGGAATTAATGGTGGCACTCCTGCCTCCATCCCTTCTCTTCTTGTTCTACATTCTATTTTTTTTGTCATTTCCTCCTCGGTTTGACATTTCATTTTTTTATCTTTTGGTGCATTTATCTTCTACCATATACACATTTCTTTATTCACACATGTTTTCTGCTACCCATGGTAGAACTGCACCAACAAAAAAAAACAAATTTTTTCTGAATTTTTTAATTTTTGTTTTTTTTTCTGTTTTCTTTAAGAATTATTGGGAAAACCAATTCCAACATACCTTTTCCTTGCCACCCCGAGATTATACACAATAGTGTGCCCTCCGCACCAAAGAAGTTTTTGTAAATTGCACATTTTTTTATATATAATCGTTGCGTTCGATCATCACGCGGTTAAAATTGACACTGGCAAAACACTCAATAACCAAGATTGCAAGCGAGCGATCTGGCTGAGTGATTGAGGGTGGCTACCTTGAGTGTGGTCATAGGTACATATGTATGTTTGAGTTTTTTTTTGTTTCAGCTACTCAACTGCAGCGGCGCCGTTGGATAAGAAGAGTAACTTGGTGAGTGTTTTGAGTGAAACATTAAAATTTATCAAAATACATCTGGTTAGTTGTATGTACATGTGTTAGCACAGATTCCTGCTCTTGCAAAAATAGAACAGGAATTAGCAAATCAGAAAAATAAAAACAGATTGCAAACGAACATATGTACATGCATGAAAAACGTCACAAACGTACATTTGCACTACATACATACCTTTGGTTTTCATAAACATATAAATCTTTTGCTTTGATGACCTACGTTTTGCGTTGTACATATTCGATCTTATGTTTTCTTGAGCGGTTGCGGTAGGTCAGGGATTAGGGTACTTGAATTTTTTTTGTTCGCCCTCTTATTTTATTTTGTTTGAATTTGTATCTTTAGGATTTAGAATTAGCTCCTATTAATAATATTGCATTAGGGTGGCCCTGACAAGTTTTAATTTTTTTTTCTATTTGAGTCCAGACACTTTGTCTATTAGTCGTAGGTATTTTTTTTTATTGAATTGAATTTGAAATGTATCTACTTCTTCTTGCACTCTCATGAATTTTTAATGTTCATTAGTAATAAAAATATTTAGCATTAAGTTTGAGCATTTTTTTATTGTTACTTTGAGTAAATTTTTGAAATCCCTGTCAAAGTATTTTGTATTAAACTCGGAGTTTAAAGTTTTTTTTGGAATTGCTGAACTAGTAGCAGGGTGTTAGTTGCTAATTTGTAAACCAAAAACTTTGTATATAAATTATAAGAATTATGTTTGGATAAAAATCGTAGACCTTTTCATAATGCAGGGCTAAATTCCCACTTTTGGTGTTGGTGCTTCGCTTGTGCGTGGCAAGGTAAGGTGAAGGTGAGTGTTTAGGGAAAATGACTGATTGGCAGGGGACAGACTTGTGATAGGTTTGGGGGCGCTGTAAGGAAATAGGAGTCAGCACAGCGCCCATGGTTCAGCGCAAGTTGTGCTGAAGAGGGCGTAGACTCCACCTGACAGGACAGGTCTTCATCTTTTTCTACCCCTTACGCTTTCCCCTCTATAACTTTGTCCCTCACGTTTATTTCTATTTGTTTCAGCCTTTGTCTTCTTTATATATACATGCAGGTATGGACCCTTTTTGTTCATGTGGCTGTGGGTGAGGACGGTGGCGAAATGCCCCGCCCAAGACGACGAGCTAGCCTGGGCCCGCAAGCATACCTGCTGGCCGACGCTCCTCGCCATCCAAACAGTCAGCCACGTAACAGCTGGCAATACACAGGGCTGTGAACCATCTAGGGTCTATGCCTAAGGATGGTAAACGGGTGTTTATTTTCTCAGACAGCCAGGCCGCATTAAAGGCCCTGGATTCATTCGTCGACAACGCAAAGGCGGTCACTGAATGCCGCAGATCTCTTAACGAGATGGCTCAGCACTTCAGTATCAGCCTTATATGGGTACCTGGGCACAGGGATATTGAAGGCTATTGCAGAGCAGACGAGCTGGCCAGAAGAGGCACCACCGACCATATCCTTCCGGGAAATGATTCGGTAGGCATACCTATGGCCACTTTCAGGCTTCGTGTGACCACAAGCACTATAAGAATTACAAATGGACTATGGTCAGCCATATCATCATGTGAGACATCCAGGCAAACCTGGCCCTCATATGACAAGGGGCGCATAGAAGCGCTTCTGATTTTAAACAAATCAGTTCTATCGTCCCTGATAACGGTTCCAACAGGGCATTGCTTACTAGGCACGCATGGTGCTAGAATGGGGGTAACGCCTTTCGACTGTTGTCGCAGCTGCAAATGTGCAGAAGAGGAAGAGAGTGTCCAGCACCTTCTCTGTCATTTTCCAGCGCTTAGTAGGCGTAGGTTGGCCATCCTTGGTAAACCTTTTCTGCATGACCTCGCTGAGGTCTCTAGCTATGAAGTAAAGGCTCTAGCAAAATTTATAATTTCCACGAGGTAGTTAGACCCGATTTAGGCAGGGAAGGGGTCCTCTTTGAGACCGTATAGGGTATTACAATGGGCCCACTGGTGGCCTAAGAGGGAGCTGTTACCATAGTGTCCAGTTTAGGCCATGCAACCTAACCTAACCTATCATAAATAGAATAATAAGTCGAAAAAATTTGTTATTGACAAAATACTTTAATTTAATTTTTTCAAAAAAGGCTTATTTTAATTAATGTGCATGTTTACATGCACAGTAATTTTGCGTAGAACACCCTTAGCCGATCAACACCGGCTGCGCCATGCACAGTAATTCTGCTACCGCCACGGTGATGTCCTTCTACGCAGAAGGGTGTACTACGCAGAAGGATATCACACGATAAACAGCTGATTACCTTAGGGATACGACTACAGCGATACAACATACGGCACGAATGACTCCCGCTTTAACATGCAAATGCAACAAGAATGATATTTATATGGTCCAATTTCCGATCCGTATTGCAGTTTTGTTCGTTTTGTTTTCTGTAGTAGATTTTTTGACAACTAACCACTTTTGAGTTGGTAGCACTGAAATAAATATATGTACATATGTGTATACATAAAAGATTTCGACATATTTAAAAGCAAAAACAGAAGGGTGTACTACGCAGAAGGACCTCACCGTGGCGGTAGCCACGGTTATACACAACCGGACTTGGCATGGCGTAGCCCAGGGTTATTTTTTATAAGCGCGGCCCAAGGCCGCCTATGCAAAAAGGTGTTCTACGCAGAATTACTGTGCATGGAGCAGCCGGTGTTGGATCGGCTAAGGATGTTCTACGCAGATGACTTGAGAAAAGCAAGAGTAATTTCTTGTTCAGTTAATTTCTATTATTGCTCATCTGGCAGCACTCTTCACCATCAGGTGTTTTTCTTCAACAACGAATCAAGTGATTAGAGTGTATTTTCTCTATTTTTATTAATTACTTGCATATTAATTAGGGAGATTAGACACATTCTTTCACTAATTCGTGAATATCAAATTGTATTAATTTAACGAAAGACAAAACAGGATGTGATTTTTGCGCTTAAAAGATTGTAAATGTGCGGGAACAATATGCTCGGTTGAGACAATTCGTAGCGCAAAATCTGAGAATAGTTGCCAGTTACGAAATGGTTGGAATAGACTTTGCTCTTGTGCATTGCCATTCTTCTTTCCTGGATAGCAAGGCCATGAACGCTTTTATGATCAGTATGAAGTTTAGTTTTTAACAAATGCAACATGTTTAGAAAGCTACTATTACGCGGTGAAATTCATTTCAGCCGTTTCTACTTCTGGCTTGTTCCAGTATTTGTTTATTTTTTTTTGTTTAAGCTTGTTGGCCAGAGAGTATAGTTACGTTCCATTGAGACTTGAGCGAGATACGGATAAAAATGTAAGCTGCAGACATTGGTGCTTTATCGGTAACCGTATCGGTAAATTTATAACAGCTGATTCGACCAACCTTATGGGAATCAATGCAATCGATTATTGGTGCCGCTATGGTCGTAACCGCATCATTTTCAACCAATTGGTTTTTGGTTTACCGTCGCAACGATAAACAGCTGATTACGTTAGGGATACGACTAAAGCGATACGAAATACGGCACCAATGACTCCCGCTTTAACATGCAAATGCAACAAAAACTTTGTGATCCTGATATTTATCTGGTTCAATTTCTGATCCGTATAGCAGTTTTGTACGTTTTGTTTTCTGTAGAAGATTTTTTGACAGCTAACCACTTTTGAGTTGGTAGTTCTGAAATAAATATATGTACATATCAGAGCTGTAAAAAGATTGAATCAATTGAGTGTGCATTCTCTCAGCATTCTTTTAAAAATTGTGATTTATTGGTTGCATCTTATAAATCTCCATTCCTGAATGGCTCAAAATACCTTAACTCTAATCTAAAGTGTGTGTGCTATTGAATGGTAAAATATAATTCAATATAGAGTGGGAATGTAGGAACCATTCCCAATCTTTAATGAATGTAAACTTGAAATGAATGCACACTTTTTTCCATTCAGTACTAAACACTTTTTCCCAAGAGTTCTTTTTTTTGTATACTTTCATTGCCATCAGATATGTTAAGTCAATTTAGGAGTTGGGTGCAAAAAAGACGTAAAATTTATCAATAGAAATAATTGCCCCTTCTAATTGTTCAAGTAGTTTAATATTTAAGAATTCATGAGCTTAACACCGGCTTATAATAATTGAATATTCAATCATTATTTTTGAAAAGAAAGAAAAATTTACTGGCATACTGCGATTTTAACATATCGAAAACCGCCATATAATCGTCATCAGTCAATTTCGAATGTTATCAACGGCTTCACTGATATTAGAACCGCGAATTACACGGTGAAACTGCAGTTGCCTTAAATCACCGAAATATGCCAGTAAATGTTCCTTTCTTTTCAGTTTCTCTCTAATCTTCGCAAAGACAATCAATTGCTTTCTTGCTATATGTCAAAATGGTTCTATATGTCCTACTTATTTTGCTGTTGTAGTAAAATGGATATTGTAAATGAACACATTGTGCATTGACTAAATAGAGTAAATTGTGGATATTTTTTGCTGATAATATAACAAAAACAGAAATTTAAATACTTCAAAATACATAGGTCTATCAGCGATTTCGTTGGAGCTTCCTAATTCCGAGAATTTCGATAAATATATGTCTAATTCCATGGCATCGTCCTACAGGGATTCAGGCTTTTTCTAATCACCTGAGTCACCTTCCCAGTTTTCCTTCATATGTGCCACGACAAAAGATGTTTCATTGGGAGAAACTCTTCAGAGGTTATTAAGCTGCAGATGATGTTAAGACAGTGTTAGATGGAATATAAATATAGGACCGGAGTGATTGAGAAAGACCATTGGTCTCTCTGCCTTTTTACATGGCATTTGTAGGTTGAATTCTATCTTAATTGAGCAGATTTGTATTCAAAGTTATTTTTCTTTGCTATTAACAAAGCCTACTTTAAATGACTGTAATTACAAACTATTGTGTTTAGAAGAATATTTTTCTTAGAAAATAGAGAAAAATAGTATATTGCTGTTGCAATTTGGAAACTCACAAACAGTATTTGACCACAAAACCGCTAGGAAGAATATATGAAGGAACTTACGAGCTTTTATAATATATATCTTTCAATTGTTTAATCCACAATTGAGGACGTTCAAATGTAGATTAGTACTTTTCCCTGCAAGCCTTTTATATGCCACATTGGCAACACTTATTTATAACGATGACAATTTTCGGAATAGGGATTTTGAAATATTTGTCATTTGCTTTTTTTATTATTAAATTTTTAGAACAATTTTAATAAAAATGCTTTTTCAATTAACTTCTTTGTGCTTTATTGCCATTTAAATAACGAAAAAACTGGTAATCACTGTCAATAACTAAATTTTTGTGTTGATATTTTGAAGTGGCTTTAATTAAATGCAACCATGTGATATTTGAGCGGGTTTTGTGCTTGTACGACATTTTCGTAATTGATTGGTACTAGAAAAGTGTGTGCACACTTAGCAAAGGATGCATTCATTTGAATGCTTATTCTGTTTTAAAAAATGTTTGTGTTTCATTCAATTACTTCATTCTTTCTTCGAAGAGTTCAAGAGTGCATTCTTTTTTCCCACCACTGAATGAAGAATGGGTTGACTTTTAAGCCACATTCCTTAACAAGGAATGAAAGAATGAAGAAACAGCATTCTTAAATCAATGATTTAAAATTTCAAATGATTGCACACTTTTACAGCTCTGGTACATATGTGTATACATAAAAGATTTCGACATATTTAAAAGCAAAAACACGGAAAAGTAAGCGACTTAAAGAAAATGTAAGGAAAATAGTTTGTCTACGTGCGAAACTATTTAAATGTTACTAAAATAAATTTCACTTTTAGGGAAAAGAGAATGTGGATATGTGCATATATAGCGAGAAAAGATGAATCTCTCCATGCACGCAAGAGGAAATTTGGAATGCAGAATGTGCTGCTAGATTTGGAGAGCCAAGGTATTTTGGTAAGTTTAAAATAAGTTAAAAATATGGTTCAATTTGATAAAAACAATTTATTTTGTACTATTTTTACAGAGCCTACCGACGACTGTCGACATGCTAGTATCCAAATTTAAAAATCTGGTGAGGGCGTATAAACAACGCAGCGACAACAATAGAAGAACTCTTTGCAGTGCGCCATATTCGGATCTTTTGGACGAGACATTTGGAGATAGCCCTGTGATTTCCAACGATCACTCTATAAATTTGTATGGAAAGCCTTTGAGCCCTAATGAAACCTCAAGTTCGGATTCCAGCAGTTCGAAACCAACACTACGAAATTCGCAGCAAACACCAAGCCCTTGGCAGACTACGTCAACCATTTCGGAGATAATGCCAATCACTTCAAGCGTTGATTCTTCGAGTTTGCAGCCAACAAATGGTAGCAGACACCTACCCAATTTTAAACAATAAATGTCGGCCATGAAGTTACAACAGAAAAAGAAGCTGCTGAAAAAAACTGAAAGTGCTGGAGAATTACACCAAGAAGAAGCTGGAGAAAATGGAACAGGCGCAGCAGCTTAAGCAGAAACGCCATGAAGAAAAAATGGCCATGTTAAAAGCTTTCATGGATTCGAGAAAGGTGTGACCGTGTTTATGGTGAATGTATTTTTTTGTGTGATATTTTTTTTAATAGAGAAATAAGTTTTTTATTTAACATGTAAATATGTGATATTTTATCTATATATGGGAAAGGTATTTATAAGAATAATTGAAGTGTCTGTTTTTATCTAGTTAGAATGTAAATATGTGGTATTTTGTCCATATATAGTGGAGGTATTTATAAGAATAATTGAAGTCTCGTTTTGTTGTATTGTGTAATTAGAATAGCTTTAAGAAAGTCTGAGTTATTTTGTGTTTATAATAGATTTAAGAAAATTGAAGTCTGTGATAGTTTTGTTATTTTGTGTATATCGAATACTTTTACGAAAGTTTGAATTCTGAGATAAATTTTTTATATATTAGATGCAAACCAAAGAGAAATTTATGTTTTGGATTTTAAGTAACCTTAGTAATACCAAATTCACGTTGAATTTTTAACACTGTAAATATGTACTATTTTTATTGCAAATTTTGCGGCACAGTCAAAAGCTTTTGTTGTCTTGAATTATTTAAATAAAAACAAAGAGGATTTATTTATTGAACCATACAAAATTTTATTCTCATTATTTTCTTATATGGATTAAAATTTTCAACAAAGAGATGGTTTATATTTGAAGCAAGAGAAATGCTAGTGCAAATGGATAACATTTAAATTTATAATCTCTTGAAAAATTACGTCACGCCGATTTCCAGATGAATTATCATTGTCTTCAGAACGCCCAATATTCACAACCTTTTCTTCTGTCCACGATTCATCTTCAATACTGTCGTGCTCTAAACAGCAAATGTTGTGAAGAATACATCCGCATATAATTATTTTGACTACTGAACTTAAGTCTACAATTTCTTGAAGTGAAGTAATCGTCGGAATATTGTTTTCAGTAGTCCGTATGCATTTTCAACAACAATTCTTGTTGAAGAATGTATAAAATTAAACTGCCTCTGTGCCGGTGTCATAAATCCATTATCACGAAAGGGACTTATTAACCATTGGGAATTTCCATACGCTGAGTCCCCAAGCAAAAACGAATTAAAAGGAAATGTCGATTCCATATCACCCGTCGCTCTTTCATATAAGCTGGAACGTCTCAAAGTTCGACTCTCGTGTAACGAGCCCGGTTCCCCGGCGAATACATCTATAAACATTTTATGTGTGATATAAACGTGGCTAACGCCACGGTGATGTCCCTCTACGCAGAAGGGTGTACTACGCAGAAGGACATCACACGATAAACAGCTGATTACGTTAGAGATACGACTACAGCGATACGACATACGGCACCAATGACTCCCGCTTTAACATGCAAACGCAACAACAATGTCTGATCCGTATTGCAGTTTTGTTCGTTTTGTTTTCTGTAGTAGATTTTTTGACAGCTAACCACTTTTTACCTAAATGCATATTAATTATAGAAATTAGACACATTTTTTCACTAATTCGTGAATATCAAATTGTATTAATCTATCGAAAAACAAAACAGGATGTGATTTGTGCGCTTAAAAGATTGTAAATGTGCGGGAACAATATGTACAAGACGAACCAGTTTTTCGCACATAACTTTTTAACGGGTAAAAAAAGTGAACATCCGCTTTCGGATTCTTGATCTAGACGTGAATACGCGTCTTTTGATACCTCACTCACAAAAAAGACTCAATTTCAGGGTGGGACCCCTAAACTTCACAGTTACCGAAAATTGTTAGAAATGCAAGTTTTTTTGTGTTTATCTGCTACTTGTTTGCTACCTAATAGAAATTTCGAACTATTTGTATTAATCTTATTATATATCCAAGGTGGTGAATACAAAACCACAGCTTGGAAGACTGGTTTCAAAAATGGTACAAAATCCGTTTATAACAAAAGGAACTTGCACAAAGGATCAGGTGGAAAAAAGGTGCATTATCGTTCCTGATGCTCGGTTGAGACAATTCGTAGCGCAAAATCTGAGAACTGTTGCCAGTATCGAAATGGTTGGAATAGACTTTGCTCTTGTGCATTGCCATTCTTCTTTCCTGGATAGCAAGGCCATGAACGCTTTTATGATCACTATGAAGTTTAGTTTTTAACACATGCAACATGTTTAGAAAGCTGCTATTACGCGGTGAAATTCATTTCAGCCTTTTTTTTTGTTTAAACTTGTTGGCCAGAGAGTATAGTTACGTTCCATTGAGACTTGAACGAGATACGGATAGAAATTTAAGCTGCAGACATTGGTGCTTTATCGGTAACCGTCGGTAACCTTATAACAGCTGATTCGACCAACCTTATGGGAATCAATGCAATCGATTATTGGTGCCGCTAAGGTCGTAACCGCATCATAGTCAAACAATTGGTTTTTGGTTTACCGTCGCAACGATAAACAGCTGATTACGTTAGGGATACGACTACAGCGATACGACATACGGCACCAATGACTCCCGCTTTAACATGCAAATGCAACAACAACTTTGTGATCCTGATATTTATCTGGTTCAATTTCTGATCCGTATAGCAGTTTTGTTCGTTTGATTTTTTGACAGCGAACCACTTTTGAGTTGGTAGTTCTGAAATAAATATATGTACATATCAGAGCTGTAAAAAGATTGAATGAATTGAGTGCGCATTCTCTCAGCATTCTTTTAAAAAATTGTGATTTATTGGTTGCATCTTATAAATCTCCATTCCTGAATGGCTCAAAATACCTTAACTCTAATCTAAAGTGTGTGTGTTATTGAATGGTAAAATATAATTCAATATAGAGTGGGAATGTAGGAACCATTCCCAATCTTTAATGAATGTAAACTTGAAATGAATGCACACTTTTTTCCATTCAGTACTAAATACTTTTTCCCACGGGTTCTTTTTTTTTGTATACTTTCATTGCCATCAAATATGTTAAATCAATTTAGGAGTTGGGTGCAAAAAAGGCGTAAAATTTATCAATAGAAATAATTGCCCCTTCTAATTATTCAAGTACTTTAATATTTAAGAATTCATGAGCTTGACGCCGGCTTATAATAATTGAATATTCAATAATTATTTTTGAAAAGAAAGAAAAATTTGCTGGCATACTGCGATTTTAACATTTCGAAAACCGCCACATAATCGTCATTAGTCAATTTCGAATGTTATCAACGGCTTCACTGATATTAGAACCGCGAATCACACGGTGAAACTGTAGTTGCCTTAAATCACCGAAATATGCCAGTAAATGTTTCTTTCTTTTCAGTTTCTCTTTAATCTTCGCAAAGACAATCTATTGCTTTCTTGCCATATGTCAAAATGGTTCTATATGTCCTACTTATTTTGCTGTTGTAGTAAAATGGATATTGTAAATGAACACATTGTGCATTGACTAAATAGAGTAAATTGTGGATATTTTTTGCTGATAATATAACAAAAACAGAAATTTAAATACATCAAAGTACAAAGGTCTATCAGCGATTCCGTTGGAGCTTCCTAATTCCGAGAATTTCGATAAATATATGTCTAATTCCATGGCATCGTCCTACAGGGATTCAGGCTTTTTCTAATCACCTGAGTCACCTTCCCAGTTTTCCTTCATATGTGCCACGAAGAAAAGATGTTTCAATGGGAGAAACTCTTCAGAGGTTATTAAGCTGCATATGATGTTAAGACAGTGTTAGACGGAATATAAATATAGGACCCGAGTGATTGAGAAGGACCATTGGCCTCTCCGCCTTTTTACATGGCATTTGTAGGTTGAATTCTATCTTACTTGACCAGATTTGTATTCAAAGTTAATTTTCTTTGCTATTAACAAAGCTTTAACTACCTATTGAGCCTACTTTAAATGACTGTAATTACAAACTATTGTGTTTAGAAGAATATTTTTCTTAGAAAATAGAGAAAAATAGTATATTGCTGTTGCAATTTGGAAACTCACAAACAGTATTTGACCACAAAACCGCTAGGAAGAATATATGAAGGAACTTACGAGCTTTTATAAGATATATCTTTCAATTGTTTAATCCACAATTGAGGACGTTCAAATGTAGATTAGTAATTTTTCCTGAAAGCCTTTTATATGCCACATTGGCAACACTTATTTAGAACGATGACAATTTTCGGAACAGGGATGTTGAAATATTTGTCATTTGCTTTCTCTATTATTAAATTTTTAGAACAATTTTAATAAAAATGCTTTTTCAATTAACTTCTTTGTGCTTTATTACCATTTAAATAACGAAAAAACTGGTCATCACTGTCAATAACTAAATTTTTGTGTTGATATTTTGAAGTGGCTTTAATTAAATGCAACCATGTGATATTTGAGCGGGTTTTGTGCTTGTACGACATTTTTCATAATTGATTGGTACTAGAAAAGTGTGTGCACACTCAGCAAAGGATGCATTCATTTGAATGCTTATTCTGTTTTAAAAAATGTTTGTGTTTCATTCAATTACTTCATTCTTTCTTCGAAGAATTCAAGAGTGCATTCTTTCTTTCCCACCACTAAATGAAGAATGGGTTGACTTTTAAGCCACATTCCTTAACAAGGAATGAAAGAATGAAGAAACAGCATTCTTAAATCAATGATTTAAAATTTCAAATGATTGCACACTTTTACAGCTCTGGTACATATGTGTATACATAAAAGATTTCGACATATTTAAAAGCAAAAACACGGAAAAGTAAACGACTTAAAGAAAATGTAAGGAAAATAGTTTGTTTACGTGCGAAACTATTTAAATGTTACTAAAATAAATTTCACTTTTAGGGAAAAGAGAATGTGGATCATGGAAGAGACTAGAGCGTTCCTAAGTGCATATATAGCGAGAAAAGATGAATCTCTTCATGCACGCAAGAGGAAATTTGGAATGCAGAATGTGCTGCTAGATTTGGAGAGTCAAGGTGTTTTGGTAAGTTTAAAATATGTTAAAAATATGGTTCAATTTGATAAAAACAATTTATTTTGTACTATTTTTACAGAGCCAACCGACGACTGTCGACATGCTAGTATCCAAATTTAAAAATCTGGTGAGGGCGTATAAACAGCGCAGCGACAACCATAGAAGAACTCCTTGCAGTGCGCCATATTCGGATCTTCTGGACGAGATATTTGGAGATAGCCCTGTGATTTCCAACAACCACTCTATAAATTGTATGGAAAGCCTTTGAGCCCTAATGAAACTTCAAGTTCGGATTCCAGCAGTTCGCAACCCACACCACGAAATTCGCAGCAAACACCTAGCACTTGACAGACTACGTCAACCATTTCGGAGATAATGCCAATCACTTCAAGCGTTGATTCTTCGAGTTTGCAGCCAACAAATGGTAGCAGACACCTACCCAATTTTAAACAATAAATGTCGGCCATGAAGTTACAACAGAAAAGGAAGCTGTTGAAAAAAAACTGAAAGTGCTGGAGGATTACACCAAGAAGAAGCTGGAGAAAATGGAACAGGCGCAGCAGCTTAAGCAGAAACGCCATGAAGAAAAAATGGCCATGTTAAAAGCTTTCATGGATTCGAGAAAGGTGTGACCGTGTTTATGGTGAATGTATTTTTTTGTGTGATATTTTTTTTTAATAGAGAAATTAATTTTTTAGTTAACATGTAAATATGTGATATTTTATCTATATATGGGGAAGGTATTTATAAGAATAATTGAAGTGTCTGTTTTTATCTAGTTAGAATGTAAATATGTGGTATTTTGTCTATATATAGTGAAGGTATTTATAAGAATAATTGAAGTCTCGTTTTTGTTGTATTGTGTAAATAGAATAGCTTTAAGAAAGTCTGAGTTATTTTGTCTTTATAATAGTTTTAAGAAAATTGAAGTCTGAGATAGTTTTGTTATTTTGTGTATATCGAATACTTTTACGAAAGTTTGAATTCTGAGATAAATTTTTTATATATTAGATGCAAACCAAAGAGAAATTTATGTTTGGATTTTAAGTAACCTTAATAAAACCAAATTCACGTTGAATTTTTAACACTGTAAATATGTACTATTTTTTTTGCAAATTTTGCGGCACAGTCAAAAGCTTTTGTTGTCTTGAATTATTTAAATAAAAACAAAGAGGATTCATTTATTGAACCATACAAAATTTTATTCTCATTATTTTCTTATATGGATTAAAATTTTCAACAAAAGAGATGGTTTATATTTGAAGCAAGAGAAATGCTAGTGCAAATGGATAACATTTAAATTTATAATCTCTTGAAAAATTACGTCACGCCGATTTCCAGATGAATTATCATTGTCTTCAGAACGCCCAATATTCACAACCTTTTCTTCTGTCCACGATTCATCTTCAATACTGTCGTGCTCTAAACAGCAAATGTTGTGAAGAATACATCCGCATATAATTATTTTGACTACTGAACTTAAGTCTACAATTTCGTTGAAGTGAAGTAATCGTCGGAATATTGTTTTCAGTAGTCCGTATGCATTTTCAACAACAATTCTTGTTGAAGAATGTATAAAATTAAACTGCCTCTGTGCCGGTGTCATAAATCCATTATCACGAAAGGGACTTATTAACCATTGGGAATTTCCATACGCTGAGTCCCCAAGCAAAAACGAATTAAAAGGAAATGTCGATTCCATATCACCCGTCGCTCTTTCATATAAGCTGGAACGTCTGAAAGTTCGACTCTCGTGTAACGAGCCCGGTTCCCCGGCGAATACATCTATAAACAGTTTATGTGTGGTATAACCGTGGCTAACGCCACGGTGATGTCCTTCTACGCAGAAGGGTGTACTACGCAGAAGGACATCACACGATAAACAGCTGATTATGTTAGGGATTCGACTACAGCGATACGACATACAGCACCAATGACTCCCGCTTTAACATGCAAATACAACAACAATGTTGTGATCCTGATATTTATCTGGTTCAATTTCTGATCCGTATTGCAGTTTTGTTCGTTTGTTTTCTGTAGTAGATTTTTTGACAGCTCACTCACAAAAAAGAACAAATTTCAGGGTTAGAAATGCAAGTTTTTTTGTGTTTATCTGCTACTTGTTTGCTACCTAATAGAAATTTCGAACTATTTGTATTAATCTTATTATATATCCAAGGTGGTGAATACAAAACAACAGCTTGGAAGACTGGTTTCAAAAATGGTACAAAATCCGTTTATAACAAAAGGAACTTGCACAAAGGATCAGGTGGAAAAAAGGTGCATTATCGTTCCTGATGCTCGGTTGAGACAATTCGTAGCGCAAAATCTGAGAATTGTTGCCAGTTTCGAAATGGTTGGAATAGACTTTGCTCTTTTGCATTGCCATTCTTCTTTCCTGGATAGCAAGGCCATGAACGCTTTTATGATCAGTATGAAATTTAGTTTTAACACATGCAACATGTTTAGAAAGCTGCTATTACGCGGTGAAATTCATTTCAGCCGTTTTCTACTTCTGGCTTGTTCCAGTATTTGTTTTTTTGTTTTTGTTTGTTTAAGCTTGTTGGCCAGAGAGTATAGTTACGTTCCATTGAGACTTGAGCGAGATACGGATAGAAATTTAAGCTGCAGACATTGGTGCTTTATCGGTAACCGTATCGGTAAACTTATAACAGCTGATTCGACCAACCTTATGGGAATCAATGCAATCGATTATTGGTGCCGCTAAGGTCGTAACCGCATCATAGTCAACCAATTGGTTTTTGGTTTACCGTCGCAACGATAAACAGCTGATTACGTTAGGGATACGACTACAGCGATACGACATACGGCACCAATGACCTTCGCTTTAACATGCAAATACAACAACAACTTTGTGATCCTGATATTTATCTGTTTCAATTTCTGATCCGTATAGCAGTTTTGTTCGTTTTGTTTTCTGTAGAAGATTTTTTGACAGCTAACCACTTTTGAGTTGGTAGTTCTGAAATAAATATATGTATGAATCAATTGGTTGCATCTTATAAATATCCATTCCTGAATGGCTCAAAATACCTTAACTCTAATCTAAAGTGTGTGTGTTATTGAATGGTAAAATATAATTCAATATGGAGTGGGAATGTAGGAACCATTCCCAATCTTTAATGAATGTAAACTTGAAATGAATGCACACTTTTTTCCATTCAGTACTAAACACTTTTTCCCAAGAGTTCTTTTTTTTGTATACTTTCATTGCCATCAGATATGTTAAATCAATTTAGGAGTTGGGTGCAAAAAAGACGTAAAATTTATCAATAGAAATAATTGCCCCTTCTAATTATTCAAGTAGTTTAATATTTAAGAATGCATGAGCTTAACACCGGCTTATAATAATTGAATATTCAATCATTATTTTTGAAAAGAAAGAAAAATTTACTGGCATACTGCGATTTTAACATTTCGAAAACCGCCACATAATCGTCATCAGTCAATTTCGAATATTATCAACGGCTTCACTGATATTAGAACCGCGAATCACACGGTGAAACTGCAGTTGCTTTAAATCACCGAAATATGCCAGTAAATGTTTCTTTCTTTTCAGTTTCTCTTTAATCTTCGCAAAGACAATCTATTGCTTTCTTGCTATATGTCAAAATGGTTCTATATGTCCTACTTATTTTGCTGTTGTAGTAAAATGGATATTGTAAATGAACACATTGTGCATTGACTAAATAGAGTAAATTGTGAATATTTTTTGCTGATAATATAACAAAAACAGAAATTTAAATACATCAAAGTACATAGGTCTATCAGCGATTTCGTTGGAGCTTCCTAATTCCGATAATTTCGATAAATATATGTCTAATTCCATGGCATCGTCCTACAGGGATTCAGGCTTTTTCTAATCACCTGAGTCACCTTCCCAGTTTTCCTTCATATGTGCAACGAAAAAACGATGTTTCAGTGGAAGAAACTCTTCAGAGGTTATTAAGCTGCAGATGATGTTAAGACAGTGTTAGACGGAATATAAATATAGGACCCGAGTGATTGAGAAGGACCATTGGTCTCTCTGCCTTTTTACATGGCATTTGTAAGTTGAATTCTATCTTACTTGAGCAGATTTGTATTCAAAGTTAATCTTCTTTGCTATTAACAAAACTACAACTACCTATTGAGCCTACTTTAAATGACTGTAATTACAAACTATTGTGTTTAGAAGAATATTTTTCTTAGAAAAATAGTATACTGCTGTTGCAATTTGGAAACTCACAAACCATTATCTATACAGTATTTGACCACAAAACCGATAGGAAGAATATATGAAGGAACTTAAAAGCTATTATAATATATATCTTTCAATTGTTTAATCAACAATTGAGGACGTTCAAATGTAGATTAGTATTTTTTCCTGCAAGCCTTTTATATGCCACATTGGCAACACTTATTTAGAATGACGACAATTTTCGGAACAGGGATGTTGAAATATTTGTCCTTTGCTTTTTTTATTATTAAATTTTTAGAACAATTTTAATAAAAATGCTTTTTCAATTAACTTCTTTGTGCTTTATTACCATTTAAATAACGAAAAAAACTGGTCATCACTGTCAATAACTAAATTTTTGTGTTGATATTTTGAAGTGGCTTTAATTAAATGCAACCATGTGATATTTGAGCGGGTTTTATGCTTGTACGATATTTTTCATAATTGATTGGTACTAGAAAAGTGTGTGCACACTCAGCAAAGGATGCATTCATTTGAATGCTTATTCTGTTTTAAAAAATGTTTGTGTTTCATTCAATTACTTCATTCTTTCTTCGAAGATTTCAAGAGTGCATTCTTTTTATCCCACCACTGAATGAAGAATGGGTTGACTTTTAAGCCACATTCCTTAACAAGGAATGAAAGAATGAAGAAACAGCATTCTTAAATCAATGATTTAAAATTTCAAATGATTGCACACTTTTACAGCTCTGGTACATATGTGTATACATAAAAGATTTCGACATATTTAAAAGCAAAAACACGGAAAAGTAAGCGACTTAAAGAAAATGTAAGGAAAATAGTTTGTCTACGTGCGAAACTATTTAAATGTTACTAAAATAAATTTCACTTTTAGGGAAAAGAGAATGTGGACCATGGAAGAGACTAGAGCGTTCCTAAGTGCCTATATAGCGAGAAAAGATGAATCTCTCCATGCACGCAAGAGGAAATTTGGAATGCAGAATGTGCTGCTAGATTTTGAGAGCCAAGGTGTTTTGGTAAGTTTAAAATATGTTAAAAATATGGTTCAATTTGATAAAAACAATTTATTTTGTACTATTTTTACAGAGCCAACCGACGACTGTCGACATGCTAGTATCCAAATTTAAAAATCTGGTGAGGGCGTATAAACAGCGCAGCGACAACAATAGAAGAACTTCTTGCAATGCGCCATATTCGGATCTTCTGGGCGAGATATTTGGAGATGGTCCTGTGATTTCCAACAACCACTCTATAAATTTGTATGGAAAGCCTTTGAGCCCTAATGAAACCTCAAGTTCGGATTCCAGCAGTTCGTAACCAACACCACGAAATTTGCAGCAAACACCAAGCACTTGGCAGACTACGTCAACCATTTCGGAGATAATGCCAATCACTTCAAGCGTTGATTCTTCGAGTTTGTAGCCAACAAATGGTAGCAGACACCTACCCAATTTTAAACAATAAATGTCGGCCATGAAGTTACAACAGAAAAGGAAGCTGCTGAAAAAAAACTGAAATTGCTGGAGGATTACACCAAGAAGAAGCTGGAGAAAATGGAACAGGCGCAGCAGCTTGAACAGAAACGCCATGAAGAAAAAATGGCCATGTTAAAAGCTTTCATGGATTCGAGAAAGGTGTGACCGTGTTTATGGTGAATGTATTTTTGTGTGTGATATTTTTTTTTAATAGAGAAATTAATTTTTTAGTTAACATGTAAATATGTGATATTTTATTTATATATGGTGAAGGTATTTATAAGAAAAATTGAAGTGTCTGTTTTTATCTAGTTAGAATGTAAATATGTGGTATTTTGTCTATATATAGTGGAGGTATTTATAAGAATAATTGAAGTCCCGTTTTTGTTGTATTGTGTAAATAGAATAGCTTTAAGAAAGTCTGAGTTATTTTGTGTTTATAATAGTTTTAAGAAAATTGAAGTCTGAGATAATTTTGTTATTTTGTGTATATCGAATACTTTTACGAAAGTTTGAATTCTGAGAAACATTTTTTATATATTAGGTGCAAACCAAAGAGAAATCTATGTTTTGGATTTTAAGTAACCTAAGTAAAACCAAATTCACGTTGAATTTTTAACACTGTAAATATGTACTATTTTTATTGCAAATTTTGCGGCACAGTCAAAAGCTTTTGTTGTCTTGAATTATTTAAATAAAAACAAAGAGGATTTATTTATTGAACCATACAAAACTTTATTCTCATTATTTCCTTATATGGATTAAGACATTCAACAAAGGAGATGGTTTATATTTGAAGCAAGAGAAATGCTAGTGCAAATGGATAACATTTAAATTTATAAGTTCTTGAAAAATTACGTCACGCCGATTTCCAGATGAATTATCATTGTCTTCAGAACGCCCAATATTCACAACCTTTTCTTCTATTCACGATTCATCTTCAATACTCTTGTGCTCCAAACAGCAAATGTTGTGAAGAATACATCCGCATATAATTATTTTGCTACTGAACTTAAGTCTACAATTTCGTTGAAGTGAAGTAATCGTCGGAATATTGTTCTTGCAATTCTTGTTATAGAATGTATAAAATTAAACTGCTTCTGTGCCGGTGTCATAAATCCATTATCACGAAAGGGACTTATTAACCATTGGGAATTTCCATACGCTGAGTCTCCAAGCAAAAACGAATTAAAAGGAAATGTCGATTCCATATCAACCGTCGCTCTTTCATAAAAGCTGGAACGTCTCAAAGTTCGACTCTCGTGTAACGAGCCCGGTTCCCCGGCGAATACATCTATAAACATTTTATCTGCATCCACAACGGATTGCAACTGCAGACTATGAAAGTGCTTTCGGTTGAAATAAGCCTCTTTATTTGAAGCTGGAGCTTTTATTTTAATATGAGAGCAATCAATGCATCCCACAACATTCGAATATTTTTCATCGCTTTAAATTTTCGCATATTTACTTGTACCTTGGAAGCAGAAGGCCATTGAATATATTCGTGGCCAATCGGCAACAACCACTCGACCACTCTCCTTAACTCTCTCCATGCGTATGATTTCGACATATTGAAAAGATTTGCAATCTCACGAAATGTATTCGTGTTTGCCATATACCATAGCAGTATATATATTTCTTTGGATGCACCAACCTTAGGCAAACCACCATGCTCCTTGTTTATATAAAAAGAGCTTGTATTATAGCGATCTATAAAAAAAAAGATATTGTATAAATAATGAAATAACTTTTTTATGTAAAATTTACAATTAACCGGCGTGCCGTTGAACGATTCAGTCTAAATGCCGTCTGAACTCTTGGTCAGTATAACTTTCTATAACTTGTAGAAAATTTTTTATTTTATCTCGCTCCTCTTCATTTTCAGAAGTGTCTACTGTATTCGCAGAAGATTTAGACGCTCCTCTGTCCTACCGCTGGTGTTTGCCGATTCGGACGATGACGTTTCACACATCAGCTATAAATTTATAATTAAATGAAAAACTATAGTAATCCCTTTAAAATATTTGATATTACTTACTTCAAAGTATTGATCTTCCATTTTCTCTTTTTTAAATTTTGCGTTTTTCTATAAGCATTTTTAATTTTTGTGTACGTTTCTTCTTCTTATTTTCAACAAAACAGATGTTTTATAGTTCTGCCGGCTCTCATAAAGTTGATCCAGATCGTTCTAATGAGATTTGAGCCAGAGCGAGAGCTCGATAAACCAATGGAACGGCCCTTATGTCTCCACACGCAAGGTATTTTCTCTTGTTTGGTAGATCTGTGCTTTGATTTACTACACGAAAGTTTAGAATTGCGCCATGAAATTTCTAATTTGTAAGTTTTCAATTGTAACTTAGATTCTTGTTGTCTGAGTATCGCTCGGAAAATTTTTCTTACTACACGAGCATGTAGATAATGTATATGTATATCCAAATGTGAGGTGGTGTGCTTGACAGCTTGTTAGATCCCAACGTCAGGACTAGTGATGCCATATTGTGGTTCAGTAGTTTGTCATATTTCTTGTAGTGCATTTCAATTTTATGTTTTTAATTACTTTATTTATTTGTTATTATTAGAACTAAGGGGATACATGGGAAGAAGTGGTGAACGGTGCTAGAACCATATGTGAACTAATGCTGATGTTAACATTAAGTATTTCATTTAAAAGTTATTTTTGCTTTCGTATAGAATTCTGCAAGTTGAGTGGTTCTGTTTGGGTGAAACCCCTGAAAATTTTGCTCAAACGTGGTGTAGTTGTTAAAAATGGTGAAGCCTATTCGGGCGTGTTCAAGGAGTCTGCACTCAAAAGTTTTGTGGGTGTAATTGTTTATCTCCCCACATTCACATAAGTTAGAATCCAGGATATTCATTTTGTGCAGGTACGCCCCTTCATAGGTGCATTCAACGAGAATTCTATTTAAGGTTTTGATTTGTTTTGGGATAAGGTTGCATTTTCGAAACCATGTTTTGCTTGGTTTGTTTGGAAAGAATTTTGTGAAAAAGAATTTGTTTATCTGTCACGTAGTTTAGTACTTCTTCATACCATTTATTTTTGTTATATATTTATTATTTAAAGTCGACGACAAACTATGGTCGACTGCATAATTTAAAATATATAGAAATATAAAATTCAAAAGTTAAAATTTAGGATATATCGAGATTTCAAGAATGTTATATTACAAACAAAGATATATTAATGAACATTACACTTTAATTTCAGAATATAGAAATAATAATAAGAAATATGAGCAGAAATAAGATCTTATACCGAGATGTTATGCTGGCGGAATGCATCAGATTCCGCTCAGCATAATTTCGGAATTCAGTGGATTCCAATCTTGCTGTTGGAATGCAATAAGATTCCAATCAGCATGCCATGGGAATCCGGCAGTGCTAAGAGTAGTGTAATGAGGATACGCCATCACAAGGCATAAAAAAGTAACATGACCCGTGTTGTTGGCGGCTGAGAAAGTCCGCAGAACCAATTTCTCCAATAATGGGCTTATGGATGAACAATACCCCCAGTAATATTCTCCGATTTTCCAGAGTGGGTAAGTTAATAAGAAGAAGTCTACTTCTGTATGGAGGAAAGTGGAGACTTGAGTCCCAATTAAGGCAGCGCAATGCGAATATCAAAAATTGCTTTTGAACTGACCCAAGACGTTTTATATGCTTTGAAGAAACAGGGGACCAAACGCATGAGCAATACTCGAGTATTGGACGAACCAGCGATGTGTAAAGAACCTTATTGAGGTACGGATCATCGAACTCTTTAGCCCATCTTTTAACAAATCCAAGTAAACCCAACGCTTTGTTTGTTGCAATAGCTGAAATATGCATGTTAAAATTCAATTTCCGATCAAAAAGGACACCTAGATCATTTGCAATAGATATACGCTATAAAGGCGTACCATCTTTTACATAAGGTTTCAATGCTGGCTTCACTCGGTGAAATGTCATATGCTTACATTTAGAGCAATTTAAAGCTAGTAAATTTGTTGTGCACCAACATTGGAACGAGTCCAAATCGACCTGAAGAAGATCCAAGGAACTCAAATCGGTAGGACAGTGAGTGTAGCAAAAGTTTTACATCATCCACATACATTGTAGTATGGGAATATAATATTGTCTGTGGCAAGTCATTAATGAAAAGTGTAAAGAGCAAAGGGCCTAGAAGATTTTACTGGGGTACACCGGAGGAAACTCCGAACGATTCCCACAGATTGCACTTGGACAGGACTTTTTGGGTCCTGTTAGAAAGATAGCTTTTCAGCCACATTAATAGGTGAAACGGAAAGCCCGGTAAATCAAGCTTATGAATAAGTAACGCATGGTTGACGGTATCAAATGGTTTTCTTAAGTCCGTGTAAATTACATCGGTTTGCTTGTTCGCTAAAAATCCTTCCATAACTATAGAGGTGAAAACAAGCAAATTTGTATTGGTTGACCTTAGGTTAGGTTAGGTTGAACTGGCCGGTCCATGACTGATTGAATCCGTAGTGTTGCCAGAAGTTTGTTTTAACGACCAAACTGAAAAACCCTATCAAAAAGCAGGACCTATGTTATAAAATAACTCCGTCCTCTTGGCGAATACTAGAAGCTTCCTAAGACTTAAGCCACTTGCTGCTTCTACATCTGACAGCTGTATCACTCCTAATAGCTGGAGTCTTAGCCTGGAAAGTGCAGGGCACGAGCACAGAACGTGCTCGATCGTTTCCTCCTCCAACCCGCACTTCCTACATCTGCTATCACTGACCAAGCCTTATTTAAAGACATTTGACGCCAGAAGGTAGTGTCCAGTCAGAATACCCGTCATGAGTCCACAGTACTCTCTTTTTAATGATAGAAGCAACTTTGTTAGTCTAAGGTTGTAAGACCTACACATAATCCTCGACACTTTACAGCCCCGCGCTTGAACCCACGAGTGGTTGACCTTTGACGAATGAAACCGTGTTGGCATGGAGATAAAATACTAGAACACTGATATTGGAGTTGACTCGTAACAATCTGTTCTAAGACTTTAGGAATGGCTGCAATTTTAGCAATACCCCTGTAGTTTTCAACTTTTGACCTACTACCTTTTTTGTGCAGGGATATAATAAAATACTGTTTCCAAAGTGGCGGGAATGACGCAGATCCCAGAGATAGCTCAAATAATTTTAAAATAGGCTCATACATGTTTTCGGCGCAGTACCTAAGCACGCAACTAGGAACACTGTCCGGTCCCGGAGAAAAGGTGGGCTCCAAAGATTGAAGACTCTGAAGAAAAATATACCATAAATAGCAGGATTCCCAATGGAATTCGAGCTATCTAAGCGATAGGGGTATTGACCGAAATGAAAACCACTGGATGAATACGTGGACTTGAGGAACTCTGAAAATAGTTCAGCAACGTCGTCATCAGTGCAAGCTTTTTTACATCCAAAGGTTAATGAGGAAGGATACCCAGAAGTTTTACACTTTGAATTTACGAAACTGTAAAACTTTATTGGATTTTTAAAAAATTGGCCTTTACAACAACTCAAGTAATTTTTATAACAAAGCTGATTAAGACGGTGAAATTTAGAACGAGCTATGAGATATTTAGAGAGGTCTGCAGATGCTCCAGATTTCTAGAATCCTTATAGAGCCTAGATTTGATGTTATTAAATCTGATAAGTGCTTGAAAACCAAGGGGGATTATTCGAACATAGGGTATAGCGAGTAGGAATGCAGGTATCAAAGAAGCCATCAAGCGTACTGTAAAATATAGAGATTGCCGAATCGACATCAGTGCAAGCATAAAGATCCGACCAATCATAATCATGGGAAGCCAACAGATCATTGAGCATAATGAAATTCGCTTTGTAGAAGCATCTAGATCGGGACGAGACTGTACTTGAATCCTACGGGGTAGGCTGATATCAAGTCATATAGTGATATAGGGTGATAAGTGATATCAAGTGATATAGGGTGAAGAGGGTGTTAGGGAAGGGATAAGGGGGTATTTGCGTAAGGAGCCATCCATAAGTACTAAATGCAGCATTTTATTTCCACTATTTGGAATTAATCTGTAAAAGAGATGAGTTTAACAAGCGATTGAGAAACTCATGTTGAGCAGTGGGAGTTAAAAAGTTTGAATCACTTATATAACCCAACTAACTGTTGGCAAGTTAAAGTCACCAACAACAACAAGTCGATCGTTATCTCCCAACTGCGAATGCAAATCGCAGATGGCCGAGCTATGACTAGCATAAAAATCCCATATCCGAATGAGGTGGTATATACAAACAGCAAAAAATTACGCTATAGCTACCGAATGAAAGCCTAACTGCTATGAATTCGATATGAGAGATATTGTCAGCGAAATTAACTCAGATGATATGTTAGATTCAACAGCAATAAGGACACCTCCCGCTCTAGAGATGCGATCACACCGATAAACAGCATATTTATTTGAAAAAACCTCAGAATTGTAATTATCAGGCTTTAGCCAGGTCTCGGTAAAAGGTACAACTTGTGCAGAAAAGTTGAAAGAATTAAGGAAGAACGGAACAAGTTTTAATCGTAAACCACGAAAATTTTGGTAATTAATGAGAAGCCGGGACAGATCAGCAATTACCTTTGTGTTGTTATTACTGTGTTCGTCATACCGTTTTTTGGCTGTATAAAACAGGTTCAGCCCTCTACTTTCTTGTGAACAAGGTGAACCACAGCATGCTTAGGCCAAAATAGGAATCAAGACATCGATATATTCATCTGAAAGAGATATTTTAAATGAGGAGATGTCTCTCTCATATTTAAAGTTAAATTTATACACATTGATGTTACTAGTGGGTGCAACACCAAGTTTAGAGCAAACGTAATGAGCAATATCATTTTCGGTAGGCGAGGAGTGTAATCGGGACACAAATACCGCCCTACGAAGTGGCACGGTAGTCAACTGCAAAGGAGTAGTGGATAGCGCATCAGACAGCTGGGAAGGTGCGGCCGTTATAGGACAGTTGACAGAAAACGCATTGCTTGACCTAGCATGGTTATTGAGGCTGTCAATGAAGTACTATTTGTTTCAGGTACACTTGTATCGCTAGCAACAACCCCAGTATCGGTAGCTGTTATTGTTGGAGCTAAAGATACCGGCGGAGGTGTAGGATGAATTGGGAAGTCCAGCGAAATCAACATTGGTGACGTAGAACAAACAGCCGCAAAGGTACCATTATTTAATTTGCCAGAGATCGTCTCGCTAGAAGTCTCGACAGAGCTTTGTGGAGATTCCTGAGCTGCATGTTCATAACGTCTTTGGCAAGCCTGTTCGTATCAGTCAACGCGGTTGAAGGGACATTCGTAGGTGGACAGCTTTGCCCCTTACTCGAAGACAAGGTGGAATCATTGCTGGGCATACATTTCTTACGTTTTGGGGATTCAGATATCAATTTCAATTTTTTAAAGTGAGCTTCAATCGTTTTGAACCTTTCGTTAAGGTAACGAAATCCAATAAAAAAGTTGTTGAACTCTTTCTGAGTTTGCCTCATAAAAGCTCGCATGTCATTTTCTACGGAACGACAATCATGACATGTCCAGTTCAGTCCAATGTTGCGGGATATTAAGTCAAAAACTCTACCACCTATGTGAGAGAAACCGGCACAGATAACATGAGCCATATTATCACAGAGCCAACAACAAACATAAGTATCACCACGGGAAATTTTCTTTTGATAAGTGCACTTCTTGACACAGCAATCCAACATAATTGCAAAGTTAAACAAACCCAAAAGAAAAATAGGCAAAAGAAACTATAAGTATAGGATAAATTGAAGAGCTGTTCAAAAAATATGGGCGAGAGTTATTTGGAGCACTGGATGCAAATCGCAAAACAGCTTATAGCTAGCAGAGAACACAACAGAAAGCAAAAAGGGCACAAAATGACTTGCTAATAGCAGCTACCAACAAAAAGATATGCAGTTATCAAAAATTTTATGAAAATCTATGATCTAGACTGAAAGTTTAAATTGTACAAAAAGCCACTATGTATATTGCACTGTGTAGAGATTTAATACGAAATTAAACTTATAAACTGTTTTCTATTATATTAATGAATATTTATAAAAGATAAAACTTGTTTACAACGTAAAAAGAATAACAATTCGAAGAGCGATCAAAAACACGTCCACGCACGGCAAGGCTACCATTTGTCCATGATTTGGTTTTTTATAAGTCTAAGGGCTTCTTCTTTGGAGAGGCTGACTATTATTGTGTTATCACAGTTTAGCGCATTTTTGGCAAGCGTATGGACTGGGAGTCCATATTACGTCAACTTTATCAAAGTTGCTGTCACTTATTAGTTCATGAATTTTAAGATATAGCAGTTTTGTGTGTCGCCTTTGAAGAGGAGTTGGCATGAAACTAGGCTGTCTGTAAAAATTGCAACATCGCTATAGTTGTATCCTTGGCCTGCTGCAGTGCCATATATACCGCAACTATTTCGCTTTTATCCGTGTGGTTGTATATTCCACAGCCAGTTGCTGTGGTACCTACGGACGCATCTGTTAAGAAAATTTTGTAGTTGAGTCTTGTATATTCGTTAAGAAAACTGGAATACAATGCTTGTATTATGTTCAGGGGCTAGGTTGGACTTTTTGGCAGGTAGGGTTGATGTTATTACTTTTAGGTTTGGGGAGGATATGGATGTGTCCACTGTTTGAAATTTGTCAAGAATTAGTTTGAACTCTATATATCTGGGCGTAGCTGGATCTAACATTGGATTGTTGACTAGGGTTTGCATGAAAGTGCAGTCCAGGCTAATGTTGTTTATATTTATTTGGCACAGAGCCTTTTGCCTGTTTCTGTGGGTGGGAGTTCATTAGCTAGTGCGTATATATGTGGCACTGGGGTGATTCCTAAACTTCTCCGAAGAAAACTGTTTTGAAATGTTTGTATTTTTTTGTTTGTTGATTTAGCGCAATGTGAAGTGGATGATCTACAATATTAAATTTTACTGCGTACTATTGGTTTGTAGTAGTTTAGAGCTACTTGTGGATGTAGTCCCGATTTGATGGATGTTATAGGTTTGAACAGGTTTGAGTTTTTCCTGGATTGATAAATTAGAGAAGTAAGTGAGTTTGGCTTGTAGGTTGGCTGCGGCCTGTTGCAAGTTTTTGTGCGATGACGAAGGATAAAATCATCAGCAAATTGGTACAATTTTGTGTTTGCATACTCAATAATGTGCAAGTTTTTTGTATAGAAATTGAACAGACAGGGGGAATGGCAGCTTCCTTGTGGAAGTCCATCGTTTGTTATTATTAGTCGTGTTTTTTAACACGCTTATATCCGTTTACGCTTAAACTTTATATGGAGTGCTAAGCGACAAACTTTAAATACACCTCTGAAATTGCTGCGCATAAATTTGTCCTACTAAATTTCAATACGCATTATACTCAGATGTAACTGAAATATGTGTCTTTGTTTCACCCTCTACACTAATTCTATGTATCCTATGTGTGTTCACAATTCATCGCAACTGATTCAGCTATATGTTATACCCGATGGCCATCAGAGCGTTGTGTCTCCGCTTTTCGGTACACCCTGTTGCTGTAGCTAATTGTTTAACCACAGCCGCTAGATGAGCCTCCTAAGCATTATCTAAGCGAGGATAGGCGTTTTTTCACCCGCAAACGAAACGTATACGCGTATAACACGGCTATTGTTTCCTTTCCTAGTTGTAAGTTTCCGGAGGCTAGGAAGTTTGTGATCCACCTGATTTAGTGTTTCTCTAGATCTGTATGTTCTAAAATGCTTTTGAGGCGTTTAATGCTCACACAATTGTATGCGTAACTGATGCCCGTTGAGCACATAACGACACTGAGGCCCTGGTCTTTAAGAACTGCAGCTTCATGTAGTAGGTAGTTGATGCATACTGTTGCTGATTTTTTTTCCTATAGGCGAAGGAGTGTTTGGGAAGAATTTGATTTTCTTCTTTGAAATTGGAGATTCTATCTTTGAAGCATAGGTTTATGCATTTGATGAACACGGGTATTAGTGATTTGGGTCTGAAGTTTTTTAAATCACTTAGATCTTTACCTTTCTTTGGGATGGGGACTATCTTAGTTGTTCTCCATGTTTCGGGTATTTGATTTGTAAGGAAGGCATTGTTTAACGTAGCTCTTATGTTATTAAGCATAGGATCACGTAGGGCTTTTAGCATCGCATAGGTAATGCCAATTGCCCTCCCGCAGACTTCTTCCTTTTGCTAGTCAGGATATCTTTAAGTTCTTCAAAGCTAATCGCGAGGGAGTTTGTTGGGACTGTTTCAAAGTTAATCGGGAGCCTTTCTGACGAGCGAACTTGCTCTTTTATAATCTGGAGGTAATCTTTATCATTGAGAAGCCGTGATGGAAAACCCAATCAATCGAGTTTTAGTAGGAGTAAGGAATGGGAAACTTTATCAAACGCCTTACTGAAATCAATGTAAATGATATCAACTTCGCAGTTCGTCCTTAAGTTATTGGATACGAGGGTTGTGAACTCTAGCAAGTTAGACACAATGGACTTACCCCTGCAAAAGCCATGTTGTGAAAGGTCCACTGCCGAAGATACTGCAAAAGCCAGTTGATTTGTGACAACTGATTCAAATAGTTTTGGAATAGCACAAAGTTTGTGACACAAGATCTACTCCCACTTTTATAAAGTGGTATTATAAATGACTCCTTCCACTTCTTAGGGGATATCCCTTGCCTCAAAGAGGCATTAAATAAGCAGGTAAGGGGTTGACAAAGAAATTGAGCGCAAGTTCTCAGCAAAACAGATGGTATTTCATCAGGTCCACTGGAGTAGGACATTTTCAGACTTTCCAGATGCTTTAGTACCTCATCTGTATGAATATATGGGATACCTACTGAGTTAAGCGAAGGTAACATGTATTGATAATCCACCGGAGGGGAGTCAGGGATAGTCGAGTAATTAGATTTAAAAAAGTCAGCAAACATATTTGCAATCTCGGAGTCAATACTAGAAATCCGATCGTATACTTCATTGCAGAAGGAAACCCTTTAATTTTTCTTTTGGAGTTGACGAAGGAATAAAATGTTTTTGGATTGGAAGAGATCCGATGCTTAATCTTCATCAGATAATTCTTATAACATCTTATCTGTAGTCTGTTGTACTTAAGGCGCAAGATGGAGTATGCAGCATAGTCACTATTAGGCCAGATAATTTGAAACGCTTGAAGAAGCGTATTTTTTTGTTTTTTAGATAATTAAGTTCTCTAGAGCCCCAAGCAGTAGTTGGAGATGCTGGGGAGGTTTTGGTGTAGATGGTATTCTACTGTGTTTATGTTGGCTTTGAGAGATTGGCACTTATATTGTAGAATTTTTAGTGCGCCTTTAAAAAGGGTTAAACTGAGGGGCCGTCAGTCCCTGTTTGTATAGCAAGGATATCTTCATTTAATGCATTTGCCTGAAAAGTTTCTTTTATTTTAGCAATTTTTGCCAGAGCATCTCCTAGGTGCTCCCTAACTCCCCCCTTTGTAGACTTTGAAACAGATCATTTATCAGCTTTTCCATATATGTGACTCTTCCCTTAAGGTATTCTGTTGTGTTGTATACTGGTATCGTTTTGTTTTTTTCGCTGAGTTCTGTGGGTTGTTTATTCAGTTTTGTTTCATAGCTTGCTTTTTGAGCTACAGTGTTGTACCTAACTTTTGTAAGTTTTCTGTTTATTGTGAGGTCCCTGTCAATTGTATTGTTCGATGTATTGTTTGATGTATTGTTCTATGTATCTGGTAGATAGGGGAAATGTGTGTTGTCAGTTGCCAGTGGTGCAAATTTATTGAATCTGTCCGAAAAATATGTATCCAGAGTTTCACCTCTAGCAATTTTTTTAACGTTTTTCACGAAATTTATTGTTTGTTCCCTTTCCCATGCCGAACATTTAGATTTGTCCGTTGAAATGTGTCCCGTGCTTGTACAAAGGATGCATTTTTTCGCAGTTGTCGTTGCTACATTAGGTAAGACCACATTTGATGCAGCGATTTTTTGATTTGTACGAGGGGGGAACCGAGAAAGCTACTGGAATTCTGGCGTAGTCCAGTGTGATAACGCTTGGTATGTCATTGCATTTTTAAAAAGTATTTTGTATAGGAATTTGCCTATTGCATAAATAAGATTGATATCTTTTATTTTAAGATGTTTTATGCAGTTAAATAGATTTAGGCCGTTTGTGATTTTTTCGTTTGTCTTCTCTTTGCACGCTGATGACTCAACAAGAACAAAAAATATGGCCTTGTAGTTAGGGTATAATACCGTGGTCGTAGCTGTATTCTCATTTTGTGGGGGTAGGGTGAATGTGTGTGTTTTCGTTTTGTTTTTTTCTTGTCCGTTGTTCATATTGTCAGTTTGTATACCTATACGATTTTGTAATGTATTTGTTATACCCTCATTAATGGCGGGAGCTATTGCACCATTTTTTATTTCGTTTTCCCTTTTCCTAACCTCACTTTTTTTCGCTAGATGCTGATGAAGATGAGGATGCAGATTTTACCTTCGTGAAGTCTTGCATCTTCACTATTTTATTACCTTGTGTTCTGTCTCTTTTTTTGATTTTGCAGCTTTTGCATTTAAATATGCGAAATTGTATATTCCCTTCGATTCCTTTAATGTGGATTAAGGGGGGGGGAGGTCATTTCGGCTTTGGATTTTTTAACCGTCGACATTATTTATTTATTTATTTCAAAGTAAATCTAGGACAAATTAAAATATCCTTACAGACTATTTACAAAATTATGGGGGGAAATATGTCGGATCTAAACAGAGTTAGAGCACGTCCGAAAGTTAGGGCATATACCACACCATCTGTAATTGCTGGTGTTTTTCAGTGTTTTGCAAACAGCATCACTCACCTGGTTTGTAATTTGTTATTTTCAGCCTGTAATACACTTCTTGTGCTAGCGCCCACTGAAAGAGTCCATCGTGTACAAACACGTTCACCCACTTTATTTTTTTAACAGGTAGAGGAAAATGTTCAGGTTATGTATATTGATTTAATTATTGCAGTTTTATTTCAGGTTTTACCTCTACCGCAAAGTTCTCTTGTATTTGGTAACTTACGCTGTATCACAAGGCGATCTACTAAGCTTTGCTATTCTTAAGCGAATGGTGCGTTTTATGCACGTGCGATCGTGCTGCAAATCTCTCCCTAACTTTGAGGTTAAGTTTGCGTCCGGATTAACTGTTAAATTGATATGAATATTTAGCTTTTAAATATGCATTTTCACTGTTGAAATTTTAGTTTCGCAATAAAATATAATTTTAAGTCAGCAGAAATACCCACAGATATGGTAATCTGGCCTTCGTCACACAAAAAGTTGCAGAATTTGCTTTGCAAGCCGAATTTCCACCCACGTGCTTTTGTCTTCGTTTCAGGATGAAACGAGTAATTTCTACAAAATATTTGTTACCTTTTGTCGCCAATAGTTTTATTTTAATCTTTTTGGAAAATGACTTTTATTTCTTCTCGTAAACGCTTTTCCTTGAATACGGTGTGATGTTGATGCTTCAGCGATATTTTTTGACGCCTTTGTTCTTTTTTCCACTCCTTTACCACCACGTGATTTATATTTTTATGATCAAATTTGCCAAGTAGCACAGAAAAGTTGATATGAAATCGAATACGGCGCGTAACTTTGTCTTTTGTATGAAACATGTTTACTTTACTTTACAGAATAGTAGAATTCAAACACGTCCGAATGGCAGAAGCGGCAAACGTCGAATGAGCTCCAGCACTTAAGGCTTTTTTCATAATAAATAATTTTTCTTTTATTTTATTTGACAGCTGATGCGAATTTACTTTTCTGAACAGTTGAATTTAGTCAATTATCGAACAGTGAGGGTCATAATACCGAATGAAAATTCGTTCGATCGGTTCTTTCGACCACAGTCGAAGATCGCTTTGATCGATTTGTCTCATAATGGGCGCCTATATTTTTTATACAGCTTAAAAGCCTTGGAAAAGTTGATGTATGCATAATATGCATAATATGTATGCATTGCATATCCATATAAAATAGCTGATCCAACCAACATTGTGGAAATCAATTTAACTGGTCAATGATGCCATAGCATGACGCCCTAGCCATAACCATACAATAGCCAACCAACTGCCCTAAAAGACGGGTACCCGTTACCTAATCGATTACTTAATCGTCACCAATAACTTGGTCACCAATTATCGTCTTAATGACTTTTACATTGCTGTCGTGAAAAAGGTAACGCACGCGGTCTCTCAAAATAGTGTACGTGTGACTCGCTTTTTCGCTCTTACCTATTGTGTTTTCGACATTCCTTCTCGCTCGATGTTATTTCCATTTTTAAGTTACTTCATTAGGTATATTTTCGTTATCGCTAATACGCCAATTACACGGCTCAAGTATCCCTGTGCCAATTACCAATTTGCACAAGGATTTGACCGGTGTGTGCACTGGTTGCGCTATTTGCG
The DNA here is from genome assembly GCA_029619165.1 of Eurosta solidaginis. Classification (NCBI taxonomy): domain Eukaryota; kingdom Metazoa; phylum Arthropoda; class Insecta; order Diptera; family Tephritidae; genus Eurosta; species Eurosta solidaginis. Next base: position 19,551 of record JARSSU010010313.1, on the reverse strand, counting down.
CAGAGAACTGCGCTAAAATCAAAACGATTTTGATATTTACGCATGTCTGCAAATATTGCACATGCTTTTTTCTTCGTGTATGGTGAATCTTACACAGTTTACCTGTGGTTCCTGATAATATAACATCAGTAATTATTGCTTAAAAATCTTAATATCGAAGGCGTAAGGATCATCTCTAGCTTGTCACAGGAATTCACACAAATTTAATAATACAAAATAATTTTTTATACAATTAGAACACATGTTTCATTTGTTGCGCTAGTTGAAAAATGAATATTGCGCAGTGCTGCAATGAGTTGAGCTGGTCTTGCAATTAAAACATATATTTTATAAGTACAATGGAAAATAAACGCTTCTGGTGCGAGTTTTTCGACTTATACCGTGAATTACCAGCACTGTGGAAAATAAATAGTGATTTTTTATACATTTAGTGCCTTTTTTATACATTTAAAACACATGTTTCATTTGGTGCGCTACTTTAAAAATGAATATTGCGCAGTGTTTTTGAGCCGTGTATGTCAAAATTTTCATTTGCACAAATTTCGTCGTTTTATATTTGCGCACGGTTTTTTTGTCATGTATGGGCCGTCTAACGAAAACATATGCAACAACAACAACACGGGTAACTGGCCTATCGGTTACCCGTACCGGTTACCTTCTGTCAAATCGCTTTTTGGATGAATGAAACGCGCCCTTTTTGTTTAAATAATATTTAATTATTAATAATTCATATTTACAATGTTTTTTTACAATTTAAATTATTTCCTTATTACTCTAGCAAGCTTCACATATGTGTATAATGATATGTACAAGCTACATAAATACATTAACGTCTATTTATAGTCGTGCCCTTTTTGAGACCTTTTTACGAAGCTCAGAGTGATGGTGCTCAATTTTCCCTTCGCTGGTGGTGTCATTCAACATCAGTTTGCAGAACAATATGAGTTTTGTAGGTATAATACCGGTGATGTTGAGCCTTTGGTCTTGACCCTCTCCCATAATATACTTGTTAGGGCCATATATGTGGTACTAAAAAGTCGGATGAATAGTTGTCGCAGTTTTCGTGTAATTTGAGCAAATGTATGTTCTTCTTACAGCCACAGCTTGAATATTTGGGATATTGCTATGCGCACATCGTCAAAATCAAATTAACTAGAATAAGAAAGAAACTAGTATCAGTAAGGATAGATTAAAAGTTTTTAATATATGTAACCCGAAAAGTTTTCTATAAATAGGGCTCCACAATTAGGTATTTGCTGAGAGGTCAATGGCAGAAGGGACTCAAGGAGATTTCAGATAACCAGAATCAGGGGTACCCGAAGATACTTCGCTATTACATTTATAGAGAATATAAAATTATAACAAGGGATAATTAATTGATGTGACGAAGTAAATTAGACGTGCTACAAAAACAAATAAATGCAGATGACTGTTTAATAAATTATCTGAAGTCCTTGAATGGATATTCAATTTGAAAAGGCAGAGTACTGCCAAAACTGCTTTCCCCGAGTAACTCGGGAACGAATTGATATGACTATGCCTATCCTTCTTTAGCATCAGGGTCGAGTACCAGTTCCGTGTTGGACATGAAAATAAATGTTTGGTTGTCTCCAAGTTGATCTTATGCTAGTACATTATATACTTGTTTGATGCACCACCGAAAGGAGTCAAGGGCTGCTAGCGCAATTAATTGCTTCTCTTTTCTATTTCTTTAGTAGACCAGGCTCTGGCGACCCCAGGTTCCTCATGGAACTAGGGGATGGTCGGGATGGCCAAGAAAGTTCAATGTGGCCATGTTAAATCGCTCTCGAGATGGTCGGGATTGCTTCTCAATGGTGCTTGTTACCGGAACGGACCAGATCTATATCTGGCAAAGGATCTTCAACATCGATAAAACTTGAACCTTCTATATTATCCCACCCTAGGTTATCCAACTAAATCCAGGCGGCAGGCCACGGGGCGCGCACATTACCATTATATCCCGTCTCCCATTACCATCATCGGCAAAGAGGTTGAAAAAGCCATCAAACTTGCTAACCATCTAAAAAATATTGGCTAAAGGGGATCCAGTTGTTGTTGTTGTTGTTCGGGACTGTTGTTGTGGTGCTGGTCTACCTTCCGATATTAAAAGTAGTTGACTAGTGTAATCTCCATGTAGTTAGTTACTCCCGCGACTACGCCCGCATCTAGTGCCACAATTACTCAAATCAACGGGTTGTAACTATTACAGTTGAAACGATCATTACCACATACAAAGCAATTGGCCAGCCGTTTGCGTGCTACACAGCTACAGGACTGCCAAAATACTGCGCTCAGACGCGAGTCACTCTAGCTCAACTTCGTTCTGGATACTGTAACAGGTTAAACTCTTACATATCCAGAATCAACCCCGATATACAAAATGTATGCCCCGCTTGCAATGTGTCCCCACATGACACCAACCATCTCTTTAATTGTAATGTGGAACCAAGGCCTCTAACACCCCTTTCATTATGGTCTACCCCTGTCGAAACAGCAAGTTTTACTTGGAATCCCGTTATAGGATATTGATGACAATTTGTGATCGGTCGAAGCTATTAGGTGGGGCAAAACATTGCTACAACAACAACAACAAGGCGCCTAAGTAACATTTTTCAAGCGGAGAGCCATAAGTCAGTGCGCTGAGCTGAACCTACAGCGCGGATACTCCAATAAAACAATTGTCAAACTCAGTCAGACAGTCAGGCCACACTAAAAGCAATTGGGGCGTTCGAAATAAATTCAGCACTGGTCCTTGAGTGCACAGAGAAGCTGAATCAATTAGGAGCACACAACGTAGTACTGTTGGCCTGGGTCCCAGGCCATAGGGGAACAGAGGGTAATGAGCAGGCGGACCGCAAATTATCTGGGTGGTCGGCAGGCATCGGTGCAATTTAGAAACGAAACATCAAAACCAAGGAGAATTAAACAGGGGGTGCCACAGGGTGGTGTCCTATCCCCACTTTTGTTTAATTTCTACATATCTAAGCTACCTTCACCACCGGAAGGAGTCACAATCGTTTCCTACGCCGATGACTGCACAATATTGGCCACAGTCCCAAGCCCAAAGATCGATGCGCTATGCAATAAAATAAACGGCTACCTCACTGATCTCTCCAGTTTTTTCGCCTCGCGAAACCTGGCATTATCGCCGACTAAGTCTTCTGCGACCTTATTTACAACATGGACGTCCCAAATGTCGACCATTTTGAACATCCACGTCGATGGCACTACGCTACCGACTGTCCTACACCCCAAAATCTTGGGTGTGACGTTTGATCAGGATCTACATTTTTGGTGAGCACGCAGCCGCAATTGTTCCGAGAATTCAGAGCCGTAACAAAATGCCCAATCCCTCGCTGGCAGTACCTGGGGAAAAGATAAAGAAACGCTCATGACTACATACAAAGCAATTAGCCAGCCGATTACGTGCTACGCGTCACCCATATGGTCGCCAAGCCTAAAAATTACCCACTGGAAGAAACTACAGGCCTGCCAAAATACTGCTCTCAGAATCGCCACGGGCTGTCTTCTTATGTCCCCAAAACACCATCTGCATAATGAGGCGAGAATACTCCCCATCAGGGAAAGAAATGAGATGCTGACCAAACAGTTCCTGTTGAATACCCAGAAACCTGGGCATCCCAACAGACATCTGATAGATGAACCAGCACCGCCTAGGGGCTTAAGGAGTAATCTTCGTAAGCATTTTGAGGAAATACGGCACCTGAGAACCCAGCCGTATGAAGTGAAAAAACACAAGCAGGTCCTTAGTGAACTCCATAAACAGGCGTCGGACCCTTATGCCGGGAATTGCCCGGCGAATCCAGTACTTAACGAAAATTATCCAAAACTTGCGGAAGAGGAACGCATACTCCCCAGGGAAACGCGTGTCACTCTTGCTCAACTTCGTTCTGGATACTGTAACAGGTTAAACTCTTACCTATCCAGAATCAACCCTGACATACAAAACGTATGCCCCGCTTGCAATGTGTCCCCACATGACCCCAACCATCTCTTCAATTGTAATGTGGAACCAACGCCTCTAACACCCCTTTCCTTATGGTCCATCCCTGTTGAAACGGCAAGTTTCCTTGGACTCCCGTTAGAGGATATTGATGACAATTTGTGATCGGTCACGGCTATTAGGTGGGGCGAGCATTGCTACAACAACAACAGCAACACAGCAGGCGGACAACCGGTGCGCACAAAACCTGGTACTGAAAAGGTATTACAGAGTTGCACACTACCACCATTCAACATATTTTTGACGTGTATTGTCGATAATGTTGAATTAAGTATTTTAAATCTCGAACAAATGAATGATTGGTCGAGATATGTAATACGCGACATGTGTGGCGTATTGTGCTCGATATGTCGTGCGGCATGTAATGCGTGACGTGTAGTGCGGCATGTAGTACGTGACGTGTAGTGCGCGAGATGATTGCGCATGAGGCCTAATGTCGGTGTTGCCATGCATTGACTGTCAGAAGTAAAGTGTAGACATTTGACATTTGCTACAATTTTTTCATTTCCTGAATGAAAAATAATTCATTGACTTTAAAACACGCGGTGGTGAGTATGGCAGCTAGTGAATTGTAATATTTTCCATAATTCATTTCTTCTTTTCTTTTCATTAATCAATTTTGTTTTTGCATTTTCAGGTTAAAATATTTCAATGAACAGTCATATTACGACTCTGACTAAATATATGTGATATAAAATAGACATCAACCGATGTTATGGTGCTGTAAAATGCTCAAGCCCTCCCAGTAATACTACACATACGGATCGTACACAAGGTATATATATATCTACAACCACTATCCACTCAGAATGGTATTTGTGGCATAGAATATGAAAGTGAACAGCCAACTCAAAAACAGTACAATCAAAGGCTTCACTTTCATCTATGTTCACGCCGTAGTAATACTCGAGAAAATTTCGAAGCCCACTTTCGTACTCATCAGGGTCTCAAACCCCATTTATGTAAAGAATGTGGTCACAGCTTTAATAAGGCTGATCATTGTCCCTCCCATTTCCGTGAAGCACATGCAAAAGTGAAACCTAAGTACATATCATATAAGGGATGCGACAAGTATTTAAACGAGAAAGTTCTTATCACATGCACTGTAGCCGTATGCACAGGTCGAAGCGATCGAAGTTCTAAGGTACAAAATGAAATCAAATAATTTTAATGCATGAGGTCTATTCAACGTGTGGTTCCATCAAGATTTTACATATTACTCAACTGATGAAAACCATTCGATTCATTCTCACACAAATCTTCCATTTGAGAACGTAGATGATGAATTTTCCAGCCATTAATTTTACATAGTACATTCGGTTGATTTGCCAAATCAATAACTGTTGGTCTGCGCTCTTCGCATGGCGTTAAATCTGAATAGCGTTGAAAATCATTATTCGCCGTTTTCCAGTTTTGTTTGGAAGTATTTAGAAGCGAAAACTTTCTGCTGTTGGTTGCAAATTGTTATTTTTGTGATTGTTGTTGTTATTATGACCGTAATTAATAATTAAAGTATTTGCTGCATTTGTATTGCTGCCATCAGATGGATGTGCTAATTGGAGTGCCACCTCCACCACTTATTAGCATATTGTGGTGTATATTAACGTTGCCATGGTGGTGTGCATACATCTCATTGATGGGGTTAAAGTGTTTTGCGTCATTCGTACCGTGTGGCGGCATATAGTTCTCCAACATAATGTTACCATGTTGTATTTGCTGTTCAACGCCGAAACCATTGTCGCGCCATCTGATGAGACTGGCGAGTCGCCGCGTGTCATACGTTGAGTACCAATAACTACACTACTACACTGCCACTTGTTGCTGCTTGTGCGCGATCCTTCTTAGCCAATGCGTCTGTTGTGAGTGTGTTGGACGATGATGCAGTTTGAGTTAGGGCCATTGAAGGTGCTGCTGCTGAAGCTGGTATATGTAAGTGATTGTTGTGCACCACTTGTTACGCCACTTTGTTGTAGTAATTGTTGTGTTGGTTGCGATACTGAAATCGTATAAGCTATTATTTGTGTATTGCGTTGCTCACTTGCTACTGGCAATTGGGGTGATCAGAAAAAAACCCATCAGGCTCGTGCTGGTGTATTTCAAGTATTGAATCGTTTGACTTTCGCTTCCACGCTATCACATTTGAGACGTGTCAATTCGCCTGTTGGTCGTGATGGCAAATTAGCTAAACCACGTCAGTTACACAATACTTTATAGGGTATGTTATGCCCTGCCGAAACACCGGAAGGGGCTGCTGTCGGATTGGTAAAGAATTTGGCGCTTATGGCTTACATTTCTGTCGGCTCGCAGCCCTCACCCATCCCAGAGTTCTTGGAAGAGTGGTCAATGGAAAACTTAGAAGAAATTGCACCCTCTGCCATTGCCCATGCTGATATCCGTCAATGGTTGTTGGGTTGGTATATATCGTGATCCTGAACAATTGATGGGGACTTTAAGAAAACTGCGTCGTGAGATGGATATCATTTCTTCGGAAGTGTCAATGATTCGTGATATACGTGATCGCGAAATAAGAATTAATTTTTTTTTGTTAATAATTAATAAAGAATTTATACAGATGCTGCACGTATTTCTCGTCCATTATCCGTATATTTTTAAATTAACATGGTTTATGCAGCTCAAATAATCCTAGTTGACTTGTATTTGGTACTGGTACTAGTTGTACTCTGAAACCAATGAGGACCCTATCAAAGAGGTTGTGAAGCATCTAAATGAGTTTAGGTTCAACATAATGATTACGTCCCGACACAAATATGAGGGTGTGACTCATGACAAAAGGGAAAAATGGTTATTATTATTATTTTATTTATTACGGCCAAAAAAGCCTAATTCATTGTATAGTACAATTTACAAAATTCATAATTGTTTCTTAAAACTATTTCATTAAAAGGAAATGAGTATTCGAAACAGAATATACAATTATTAAAATGCCACAGAAATGGCCGCTCAGGTTATTCTTGCCCAAACCAAATCGATTTATATACAATGATGACCGTTTGCATTGGGCAAACCTGAGATACCCATTGCCCCGAAGAAGATACTACAAACGGAGGTTTGTGAATTATGGTTTAGACAGGATGACAAGTTCCTCTTGCCCGAGGCATATGTGGACTTCTGTGTTATATCACCGCTTTTACGGAAGGATCCCACACACGATGCCCTTTGTGCGCTCTATGAAATGTTGGTTAAGTTTTCGTTTGAGAGAAGAACTTTATCCGGCGACCGTTGTAGGCCTTTCTTATCAGTTTTATAATTCGGGAAGCGAGGTTCGGTTGTTCATGAATGGCATCCAACATTACCACGTTAGACTTGCTCTCATTTATAATTTAACAAACGCTTGAATCTAAGGAACGAACTAATATTGCTAGTATGTGTCAGGTAGAACAAAATATTGAACTAGCATGGATGTTAGTTGGTATGCATTATAATGAAGACTTTATGCTTACTGGTTTATCAGCGTTATCATCATATTATTTCGCTAAATTCTTACACAATAACTGGAGTGAAGATGATCAACAAGTTGCAAAAAGTCTAAAAGTTGAGTCTATAAAATTGGTTTATGGCACAATGTCAATGGTGGATATTGGGGGGCCGGTATGAAACTAGAATCGTGTTTCAAGGTTGTATAGGCGCTGAAGGAACTAATCCTGAAATTATAGGAGAGCGATGGCATTGCCTTGGTTTAAGTCAGACAGGAACTTCATTTTTAATCGTAGCCGAATATGCCAATACTGTACACGCCATTTTAGTTTCAACGAAACATTTAATTGAACGATTTAAATCATTTGGCAAGATTCTATAGAGACAATATGCTTGTTAGATGTGCAATGCTATGTTTTCATATATTTTTCATGAACTGCTATCATTTGGTGTGCCCTTTATTGTGCGCAATTGGTTCTCGGGTATTGCTTCATCCAACATAAGTCGTTTACACTGAGATTCGTTTGGATAAAGACTAATTTATTAAAGCAGCAATAACACGAGTTTGTTGTGACTTGCTGATAAGGTTATCAAGGCATTTGTAAGTCTAGTGAGAATATCATTCATTAATTAATTAAATAACATTCGTGAAACTTTAAGAACATGCCCTTTCATATAATTATTAAATATGTGGCTTTCATGGATTGTAGCATTTACACAAAAATTTAAAAACGCTGATGCTGATTTTCTGCTTACTTTACTGAATCGGCCGAATAAGCAGATCTAATAAATTTCCTAATTAGATTATTAATTTTTCAGTTTCATAAGGTTCGGTTTGTTGATTGATCAGATTACTATTACTTAGTTTACAGAAGAATGAAATTTATTAAATCGAAATAAACCAAGGAAATTAAATGTGGAACAATTTAAAATTCCTTATTAGGGATTCAATAGCAATAAAGCTGTTATGGCAAACTGAATATAGTTTGTCAGTCATATTATGGAATCATATTTGAACCAAATGTGGTTACTTTTAGTGATCAACAATTTTTACCCAATATTCATTCAACTTTCTGCATCTGTCCTGATTATCTTTTTTTGAGTGAGTCATGAATATGATACTTGTTAAAAGTTGAAGATCTTATTTCGTATGAGATGTGAAGAATAAACATATGATAATCGTATCCGAAAATCATTCATAAATTTCGACCAAACGATTGAAATATGTTCACGAATATGATCTGAAACAGACTGTGAAAAGCAGTCAAATATTCCTCCCAAACGATTAAATACATTTTCCTTGTGCTTATATAATGAAATGGTATGAACAAGTTCCTTTGGGGTTCCTTGCGATATTAAACTATTTTCGAACAATTGCGTGGTGGCAGCGGTGCACCCTCGCAATCGTTGGAAAAGGTATTATGTGGCAGATAGTATATCTGAGTTAGGGTTCTGTTGGCCTCATTCTGGGGAGCGAGAGCTGGGTTATTTGTGTGTGGGCCTCGTTCGGGGTGAACGAGAGCTGGGTTATTTGGGATAAAGGAGTGCGGACTATTAAAGTTCATTTTCGTTGTCGTTGGCCGGAAGTAGTACCAGTTTCGCGATTGGTCTGCTAATTTGTCCCTTAATTGTATTGACGTCAACAACACGTACACGGTTATCGGAACCTGGATGTGTGTTGACGATTCTCCCCATTCTCCACTCGTTTGGTTGCAGGTTATCCTCTTTTATGACGACTAGGTCCCCGGGTTTTAAGTTGGATTGTGGATGTTTCCATTTATACCTTTTCTGGATCTCGGTGAGATATTCCGATTTCCATCTTTTGCAAAAGGTCTGATGAAGGGCTTTCATCTTTTGCCATCGGTTTACAATGGAGGCAGGGTTTTCACTACAGTCGAGTTCAGGTGGAGCTAAAAGATGCCCACCTACGAGAAAATGGCCTGGAGTAAGCGGCTCCAGGTCGGAAGGGTCGTTGGATGAGGGACTTAGAGGTCTCGAGTTGAGGCAGGCCTCAATTCGACATAAGAGGGTTGTAAACTCTTCGAGAGTATATTTATGATCGGACGCGATCTTTTTAAAGTGGGTCTTAAAACTTTTTACCCCCGCTTCCCACAAACCTCCCATGTGAGGAGCGCTTGGCGGTATAAAATGCCATTCTATAATGTGATGGCTATATTTAGTCAACGTTCCGTCCCTTGCTTCACGCAGAAATGCTTTAAACTCGGATCGTAAAGATCGAGAAGCTCCGACAAAGTTAGTACCATTGTCGGAGTAAACGTTTTTTCGGACAGCCTCGTCTGGATACGAATCTGGCGAAGGCAGCTAGGAAGGACCCGGTACTAAGATCGTTTGTCGCTTCTAGATGGATGGCTTTCGTCGAAAAGCAGACAAACAGGCAAACGTATCCTTTTGAAATTCGACATCCCCTCCCTCGGTAGGATTTTATATCGAATGGTCCCGCGAAATCTACCCCAGTGTTAGTGAAGGCCCTAGTAAAGGTGGTGCGCTCCTTCGGAAGGATCCCCATAAGTTGCGTTTGTGTCCGCTTCCTGTAAATAGTGCAGACTTTGCAGTTGTGGATAACCGACCTTATCATTATTTTAACACGTGGGATCCAGTACTGAGTGCGGATATGACGTAGCATCAGCTGGTTCCCTCCATGCAGGGTGGTCTCATGAGAGGATTGGACTATAAGTCTGGATAACCTGCAAGTGTAAGGAAGAATAATGGGATGACTTTCATTATGGGACATGTCTTTCGATGCCCCTGTCCGCCCCCCAGTTCGAATGATGCCTTCTTCATCTATATATGGGTTCAGGGGTAAAATCTCACTCTTCCCATTTATAAGTTTTCCTGACTTCAAATTTGCGTACTCTTCTTGATAATGTTGCCTCTGGCATATTGTTATCAATCTTCGTGTTGTTTTTTCTATTTCGTCAGGAGCTATCGAATGAGAATCCCTTTTAAAGGAGGCTTTAGTTGTTGGGTGCGTATTCTGGAAAAACCGAAGAATATAGGATATAACCCGCAAGGCCCTTGGTAAATCGGAAAACCTATCTAGAATATCAAAGTTATTTTTGACCGAAGTTGTATGAACTTTCACCCTCTTTTCCTCCATATTCGTATTGTAATCTTCTTCTTGTGTTGGCCAATTTTCGTTGTCTTCTTGTAACCAAGAAGGTCCCTGCCACCACAAAGAATTGTCGATTAGATCCGAAGCGTAGAGGCCTCTGCTCGCCAAATCTGCAGGATTTGACGCGGAGTCTACGTGCCGCCATACCTTGCCTCCTACTTTATCGATGATTTTAGTTATTCGATGTGCCACGAACGTTGACCACGAACATGGTGGTTTTCGGATCCACGCCAGTACTATAGTCGAATCTGTCCAAAGGGTTACTTTAATGTTTGAAAGTTGCATATTTTCTATGGCCGACTCTATAATTTCTGCAAGTAGGACTGCGCCGCAGAGTTCCAGTCGTGGCAATGATATGGTTTTGACCGGGGCTACTCTCGTTTTGGCCATCAACAGGTTGGTGAAGACTTGATCCTTTGTTTGTACCCTCAGGAAAACAGTGGCGGCATATGCTTTTTCCGAGGCATCGCTGAATCCATGTATTTCGACGCTGTCCCTTGGGGTAAAGTGAACCCATCGCGGTATGCGGATATCGTTGATTTTTCCGTATTCTTGCATAAATGCGGTCCAACGATCTAGAGTAGTTTGTGATACTTCTTCATCCCAGCCTGTCCCTTCCAACCAAATATTTTGCATTATTATTTTGGCTACAATTACGACTGGTGCCAGCCAGCCAAGAGGGTCGAAAAGCTTTGCAATCGCAGAAAGTATAGCCCTTTTTGTGATGGCATGCTGTTTTCAAAAGGTTTAGCAGTAAAATAGAATAGGTCGGAATGCGCGTTCCACTTAATGCCTAGCGCTTTAACCGTACTAGTATCTTCAAACTCTAGGAAGTCCTCTGTTAATAAATGCTGCTTCGGTATACCCTGCAGAATTTTCTTGCAGTTGGACGTCCATTTTCGCAATGGGAAACCTGCCGATTGCAATGCCGATGATATTTCGTCCCTTGCCTTGATTGCAATTTCGATGCTGTGTCCACCGGCGAGTACGTCATCAACGTACATGCAATTTCGCAGAATATCTGCTGCCATTGGATGCGATGTCTCGACGTCATCTGCTAGTTGGTGCAGCGTCCGAATCGCAAGATACGGAGCACAATTAACACCAAAGGTTACCGTTTTCAATTCGTAAATGTTAATTGGGTTTTTGGGGCATTTGCGAAATATGATTCGCTGATATTTTGTTTGGTCTTCATTGACCCATATTTGGCGGTACATTTTCTCTATGTCGCTGTTAAATACGTATTTGAACAGCCGCCAACGTAGTATAAGGATTGTCAGGTCGGATTGAAGAATCGGACCTGGATATAAGGCATCGTTAAGACTTTTGCCATTAGTGGTAGGACAAGATGCATTAAATACGACTCTGACTTTTGTCGTTGTACTTCCCTCCTTTATAACAGCATGGTGAGGTAGGAAGTAACAGTCATTTGAGTCTGGCGAAATATTGCCTATTTGTTTCATGTGCCCTAAGGTTTCATATTCGGATACAACTCTATTGTATTCCGTTTGAAGGACTGGGTTTTTCGCAAGTCGTGTCTCGTTGCGATAGAATTGAGAACACGCACTTCTTAATGAGGGGCCTAGGCTAAATTCTTTCCTAAAGGGTAAGGAGACTACGTATTTGCCATCGTTGTTCCGAACTGTTGTGGATTTGTATAGCTCCTCGCAGTAAGTATCATCTTTATTGATGCTCCTCTTCTTTGGAATTTCCTCTATCTCCCAGAAAGCCGCCAGTTGTTTGTCTAAAGTGACCTCGTTAAAATATGAAACTAGGGTCTTATTTGTATCAACCGCATCTGTCCGGCCTGTCAAAATCCAGCCGAACACCGTTTCCTGTGCTATTAATGTGTTTAGCACATCTTTCTTAATGCCGCCTAACATAATTTGGGGGTATATGTCTCCGCCCAGAATTAGATCGACTGGCTCATTGACAAAGAATCGTTTGTCAGCCAGTACTAAGTCAGGGAATGCTTGCCTAGTCATTGCGTTTATTTGGCAAGTTGGAAGATTCCCTGTCAATTGTGGTAAAACCAGCATGATCGTATTGATATTGATTAATGGGTCGGTTGGTGACCGCAGTTGTATGTTGCACGCTTCTTTTACTTGTGCAGACATTGTATTATTGATGCCCGAAACTTGGGCATGCAAGTGTTTGGATGGCAGATTAATTCTGCGCTTTAGTTTCTCGGTAATGAATGAACATTCCGATCCCGAGTCTATTAGGGCTCTCGCCGAATAGTCAACACCATTAAAATGAATATTGACCTGAGCTGTCCCTAGTAATACCCCTTTATTTGTATTTGCGAAACATGAGTTCACATTATTAATCGGAGCATTTTCCCTTTCAGCATTGCGTCGTATTTGAGCTTCCCGTGAGGTAGATGCAGATGCTCCGATAGTGTCTGAAGTATTGGTTGGTTTTGGCTGATTCGAAATATGAAGCAGCGTATGATGTCTTAAATGACATGTGGCACAGTTCATTTGACTGGTGCACTTTGTTACCGAATGGCCAGCAGAAAGGCAGTTTATACACCCACGGCTGCCCTTAATTTGTTCAAACCGTTTATTGGGTGTTAAACGTAAGAACTTTTCACACTTTGAAATTCGATGTGCAGGACTTTTGCACATCTTACACGTAGGTTTGGCTACACTTGCACTTGCCTGATAGGACCCTAATTTTTTAGCAGATGTATCTGTTGTCGAACGAGATACTTGTGGCTTTGAGGTTTTGGAAACTGTATCCCCTCTCAGATCAGTCACGGTTTCTAAGGTTTGGAAACGATTGGATAAGAATCTATCCATATCTGCCCATTTTGAAATTTCCGTTTTGTTTTCAATTGTTTGTTCCCAGAGTGCCAGTGTGGTTTCTGGCAGTTTTGTGGAACATAGATATGTTATAATTGCATCCCAGTTTGATATGTCTATGTGATGACATTGGAGCGCCGAGATGCAATTATTTATTTCACGTTGCAGTTTCTTTATAGAGCTACCGCATTCACTCTCAACTGCTTTCAAACTAAAAAGAATTTTCAATTGGGCGTTTACTAAGATACGTTTGTTTTCGTATCTGTCACAAAGATTTTTCCACGCTGTTTCGAAACCGTCTTTCGTTAAAGGGCATCGCCCAACTATCTCTTTGGCCTCACCTTGAGTCTTTTGGTTTAAATAATATAATTTTTCTACTGCTTCTAGGTTTTTGTTACGTATATATATAGCAGTGAACATGTCTCTAAATGAAGGCCAAGAAAGGTAATCTCCTTTGAAAACGTCCGTATCACACGGTGGCAGGCGCACGCGATATTCCCTGTCTCCTGAGCTTTCTTCTTTCTTTTCAGCTTTCTCAAGTTTTTCCGAAAGTTCAGCCATCGCTGCCTGGCACTTGAGAAAGCTGAAGTATGTAATTTTGTGCTTCTTTTTGATGGCCGACAGCTCTTTTGCCTCCAGTTCTGAGGAGCTCAAGAGTTCTTCATATGTCTGCTTCACCTTCTCCCATAGCGATTTCAACTCCTCCTTTTGGACTAAGAGGGTGTGTTTTGTATGGTCTGAAGGGGACGTATCATTGTAGTCATTCTCAAACTCAGTCACTGCCTCTGCTTGGCGTATATAGGTATCCATTATATGAAAATTTATTGAAATATTAATTGATTAATTGCCTTTGCAGAGAGTATTGAGTGAAAATGAACTGAAACGAAGGACTGTGTTTGAGAGAGATCTCTCGAGGAAGTGGCCTCGAAGCTTGCGAGAAAGCTAGGAATTAATTTAAAGAATGTGCAATTTTCGTGGTGGCAACGGCGCGCACCCACGTAATTATTCAAAGAATGCTCTAATGCAGATGTGCCAATGACTTGTGTAAGCCAATAAGTAATGGCTAGTGAAGAAAGTGGTGTTAGTGAAAAAATAAAGAAATGTATGAACGTTCGTTATGGACTTTTTGGTAATTTAACCAAGGACTGTGATCTTTTGTATCACAAAAAATTAGATCAGTCAAAACTGATTTGTGTATTGCCGCAAAATAAATAATAATTCAATTTTAAAAAATTGAACAAGAAATAAGCCTTTTGGCCACCCAAACAACAACAACAATATGTGTAGTTTTAAAAATAAGTGCACTTTGCACTGAAACAACAAAATAAATTGCAGTAATGCCCGTGTAAATAAGTGCAAGTGATTTTTATGTGGAAGAAAATTGTATTTAATTAAATGTGCGCCTAAATAAATTTACAGGTTTCTGAATAAGTAACCTTAACAAATCGAATTTTTGGGCAGTGGATTAAATGAATTTTTTCAGATAAATCCTGCAGAGGTGAAAATAGAAAAGTGACGCAAATCTTTGAGGTTATGTTAACCTTTTAGAGCAGTGTTGTGCTACCTCGAGCTGTGTCCGGAAAATCTTACCGCTGGTGGGGGATTGTTCCGGATAGTCACAAGGCGTGTTGCACAAACTTTAAATAACTGCGTTAAGCGCCTTTTTCTATTTTTGCACAAAGTAAAACTTCTCACTTCACGAAAAAAAAATCACTTGCACTGTTTGATATAATCACTTTGTAATTTGTTATTTTTATTTGTGAAATTTTATTAAATGTGAAATTAAAGAAAACCCTACCTAGCACGGAATATTTTTAAACCACGTACCTTTCAATAAATTGCTGATCCGGATTAGTAGATTGACTTTTTGTGGATTGTTGGTGTTGTTGATGTTGTTTGGAGGTTGGATGTCGCTCAAATCTGTTTGTGTGTGCCAATTGCTGAAGATTATTATCACGATCGTAAATGTGTGTTTGGTGGATCTGCTTCCTATTAATTGCCTAGGGAGTGGAGTGGACTGTAGCTATAGTTAATTGGCTCTTCTTACCGGCGTGGTAAGGACCATGAACAAATGCGTGGTGGCAACGGCGCGCACCCACGTATTTGTTAAAGATTAGGTTAAGGCGAAAAAAAGGAAGAAAATAAAAACACCAAAAAGGGTTTCGTATTAATACAAGGGAATTCACAGTGTTTTTTATTCAATATGTATAAATACAACAAGTGTTAAGGAAATTTATTAACAGATGTTGTGAAAATGAAAATGTTAAAGATATTTTCGGAAATTATTTTATGAATTTGACAACTTACGTGAACGGGCGATTACGTGTTCCTTTGCTGGCTGCTGGATCAAAAGAGGACGAGACTCTTTTCCACATGAGCCGATGAACCCACGATACAGCCACTTCGTTGGGTTTCCCGGCAACAAAGTTGCTGTACCACGGGCTCACAGCGGTAAACATCTAAGATACATACGTACTACCACTCACACATGCCTGTGTGTATAGTGATCACAAGAATATGCGGGTGGTAGTAACGAAGAAAATAAACAAAGAAAGTTATGTTACGAGGGGAGATATATTTAGGCCTGTGGCCTAAACAAAGTGAGATTTCTCTTTGGAAATATTCATATTCTTTCTTAATATTATTTTTGAGTTACTAACTCACAGATTTTTATAATGCTTCTCTTTCTTAATTTTATAGGCAGCAGCGTACAGAGCTCTATTATAATAACTAAGGCTATCATTAATGCAAATTTTCTGCCTACTGTTATCTGAAGAGAAAAGCCCAGACGTGAGCTTTTTCTTTGCTAACGATTTCACGCGCATTATACTCTCTTTGATGTCATGTGTGGTGAAACGTACACATATAGCGGTGCACGGGGCAGAGGAAGCACTGAGATCGGTTTTAATTTCTTGATGTAGCTTTGCTCAATTTGTTGGGTTGGTAAAGATAAGACTAGTGCATTTGTAAAAATACACTCGAGACATTCGTTTAAGTTATTCGCCTCTGCATGAGGTACACCAACTATCGCTATATCATTTTCCAGCTGCTTTTATGCATTGTAATTCATCTGACGTTCAAGCTTAGCAACCTTCTCTTTTAATACTTTATTCTCATCTTTCAAGGTATTAATAGTGCCAAAAAATCAATATTGATTGCTTTTAGGCTCATAATTTCTTTGTATAACAGCTCAAGAGTTACATTTTCCCTATTCTCTTCGCTGCTCATAGACTTTTCATTTTCCGTACCTGCATTGTTATTGCTATTCGTTTTTTTATTGTTGTTTGTTGATTTGTTTTGTTGTTGCTGCGACTCAGCAGGTATTTGCGCATTTGTTATGTCTGATTTTATTAGGGGGACTCATGAAAGCATATAAACTTATAAGGTGTAAAATTATATCCATTTACACACGCGGTTATATGAACGCACCTAGTAATACTCTTGATAAACTTGATTGTTTATCAGCTGTATTATTGCCAAACAAATTTTTTTTGATTGTTATACAAATTAAAAAAAGCCAAGATTAAGTGAAAAATCAAAACTAAAACGCCTTTACTTGCTGATGTTGGAGATTTCTGATGAAAATGCCTGCTGTAATGTCTGCAAGGTTGCATTCCTTTGAGTTTACCGCGTTTACACAATGAAATGTGCGCGTAAATTTATACAAATTGTGTAAATGATTTTTCATACAAAATTTGACAGCTCGTTTACGCACTAGATAAATTTATACGTTTACACACTTTATAAGGCATTTATACGGTTACATGAGTCCCCCTATTGCTTTAGACCGACATCGGCGTTTTATAGATCAATTGATCAGACAAACAGGTTACGCTGTTCACACAGACAGGTTGCACTCTTTGCTTACCAAATGATTTAGTCGTGAAAAAGTGGCGTAGAAACATCGTGTGTGGCTGTCGCATATTTGCGCAGCGAATGGTAAAAATATGCATGAATGTAAGTGTAATTTTTTTGGTTAGCACAGAATATTGTTCGCTTTGCATTTTGCGCATTAAAAAAAAGAAGTTTTTGTTAGTTGCTGTTTAACAAGTGACTGACATGAAAACCAATTGGTTCGCGCGATCAATGCGCTCTCACTTACCTATACACTTGCATTTACAAATCTGCCTAAGCTTGCTTTAGACCAGGGCTTTTCATTTCATAGCACAATTGTGCCCTCTCAATTCACGCGCATATGACTCGCTCTGTCGTCGTTAATTGAGTTAGTCGCCGCTTGGCACTTGGCGTAGCAACATCGGTGATAAGTATCGGCTTATTGGTATCAAAATATGTACGAATAATTATGCGCGATACATATGTTTGTTGTTAACTTGTTGCTTGCTAGCAAGCGAATAAATGAAACATCAATTCACCCGCACGATCATCGCAACGATTGCGCTCTCACTAATACAGGCCACTTTCAATTTTGAAGAGCCCTGCTTTAGACTTACACTCTTGCTGCGATCTTGATGAAAATTGTTGCTGCGGTGGTTGAACTGCTGAGAAAGCACCTCGATGCATAGAACCTTGTCAGGCAGTTGTTGTTTAACGTTGTTCGCCTTCATATTGTGAGAATATTACAATCCCTAAGTGTTTACTAAGTAAACAATCACGCAACAACATAAAAAAAAATGAAGCGAGTCACACATGTACATGTACGTAAACAAATTAATCGTCATGTACACACATATATACAAGCAGCAGAGAGATGCTCAAAAACGCATGTCATCATCAGCTACTACATCGCTCACATATACACACGTATATGGTTATACACTACAAATGCACGAGCGTATGGCTGGTGACCAGGTAGAGGATTCTAGAAGAAGAAACGTCTAGATATTTGGCAAAGAGTATAAAAGCAACAGAGCTGAGTAGTCCGTAATCAGTTTGATTTAAGCACGCTATTGGTTGCGAAGTTAAGTGTTATTGTGAAGTACTTTCAAGGTAGTCTAATAAAGGCCATTTTTACATTATGGAATATTGGAGTTATCTATTCAACAGCTTAGCGATTCGAATGTTAGCAGAAGATTTGGAATAAGCGGAATTTCTCTAAATTCGTTACAACTGGTGTCAGAAGAGGAATTGTTGAATAAATTCCGAAGATTTTGGTACAACAACGACATGCCAAAGTGGAGTGAATTGAAGATGCAGCAACTGAAGAAGGAGTTGAAGAGCCATGGATTGACTACCACCGGCAATAAGCTCGAACTTCAGGCACGATTATGAGAGGCAATGGAATCAGAAAGATTTAATGTGGAAGAGTATTCTTTCATTTTGATGGCGATGAAACAATAAAAATTGAAGAGAAAAACGAAACATCGCAGGCAGTTAACAGCACAGACTTCAACATGATATTGGCTGCAACATCTGCACAAACATCGAGAGTAACATCCAAGATTGAAGCACAAAAAACGCGTAAAACAGAAATCACAAACACCCACAAACATTTCATCGCAACTGGAATCACAGGAGACACGTATAAGATCCAAGTTGGAAGCACGCATTTCAGAAATGTCGTCGCAAATGTCATCTCAACTGGAGGAACAGAAGACATATATGACATCTCAGTTGGCTGAGTAGTTGAAAGCACAAGAGGCCCGTATATCCTCGCAGCTGGCGGCACAGTAAGCAAAGGTATCATCAAAACTTGAAACGCAGGATGCAAAAATCGCACAATTTCAGGCAGAAGTCGATGATTTAAAAGGTCGTATGGAGCAATTACAACTAAATCGCCCGGCTGTTCCAGCGAGCAATACGAAGGTAAAAACTCTATCTTTTGACGGTTCTGTTCCTTTCCAGGACTTTAAGCTACAGTTTGAAAAGAGCTGATGGGAGTTTGCGTCGGATGTTGAAAGGCTGGCCCATCTAGCAAATGCGGACGCACCCGTGGAATAAACCGAGAGGGTAAAAATCCAGAGCTTTATAAATGGCATACGAGGCGTGGAAACGAAACGAGCTACATATGCGAATCCAAAACTAACATTTGTTGAAACGGTATCCCATGCACTAACTCAGGAAACTGCCTCACTTTTGAGTGAGCCCGCATACAAAGCTCATCGCGTGGAAGTGGAAAGGCCAGACTGTGTAGACACAATTTTGGAAGCATTAAAAGGAACGTAGCAGAAAAA
>JARSSU010010312.1:0-11913 GCA_029619165.1 Eurosta solidaginis | reverse complement strand
AGGGGTTTGTGGGACCTTTACTCGACTCTGGATTGACTGAGCGTTACCCCAGCCTTAGACAAAACCCACCTCATAAGGTGCAAAGAAGTTTTAGAGTGTATGGGTCAGTAAAATCAGTACTTCAATGGCGTATAAAGGCAAGCATTGCATATGATTTAGCAATTGCATGATTTATATGATCATGAAAAATAAACTTGGAGTCAAAAATTACTACTAAATCTCGAATTTTAGACTGCGTAGCCAGTTTAGATCCATTAATATCATATGATCTAGGAATAAAGGAACGGGATTTTGAAAAAGTTATGTGAAAACATTTACTAATATTGAGTTGCAGGTGGTTTATTCTGCGCCAGCTGACTACATTGTCCAGATCATTTTGAAGACTATATGCATCAGAAATACACGAAATTTTTGAAACGATTTTCAGATCATCCGCATACAAGGGGAACTCAAAGGATAAAAAACAGGAAGATATATCATTAATAAAAATTACAAAAAGGAGGGGACCCAGGATACTGCCCTGACGAACGCCTGAGCAGGCAATGAAGGGGTCGGACGCACAATCATCAACAACGACTACACACTGGCGAAGAGAAAGATAAGATTTAATCCATGATAGGAAGGTTGAAGGTTCTGTTTAACGATGTATTCAAACAGCTTCTTGTTGTTTATAATTTTGCAATAGGGCGGTAGTTAGCTACATTTGCTTTATTACCGCTTTTATGAATAGGGGTAATTGAGGCAAGCTTCCACCCATCAACAAAAACTCCACTTCCAAGGGATTTGTTAAAAATGAGAAGAAGGCGAGAGCCAAAGCTCTACAGTTCTTAAAAAGATATGACGAAAAACCGTCCATATCAGGCTTCATAGAGGGTTTAATGTTATTCACTCCTTCAACTATATCTTCTAAAGTAAGCACCAGAGAGCCAAAACTTATTGGGCTATATAAATTAAAGACTATACTAGGCGATGATTGAGAATCACCCAGTACACAAAAATTTTCATCAGACCCATTATTCTTAGAAACTAGAGCTATTGCATTATCAACATGAGATTTATAAAGTATGCCACAACTAGCAGGGGAATATAAGAAACGGAAATAAAAAGTTTAGATGTGCGTTGCACTAGAACGCATACGCAAGGAGTCTTCATTATCCAGAGAAGCCAAGGACGACTGATAGCATCTTTTAACCGCTACTAGTACTTCTCCCCCTCTGGATAGTCCAGTCTTGGAAGCAGCCCTGTCTTTGCGGTATACATTATAAGAATTTGAATCAAAAAATTCATTATCGTTGAAATCAGCATTAAGCCAAGTCTCAACAAAGACAAAGATGTCATAATCAGAATTTGTACTTGAAATAAATATAGATTTATATTTAGTTATTAGCCCAGATGCATTTTGAAAGTATATATAAAGGTGACTGCCATAGTTACCACAAACTTGTGCCACTACGGGGTTTTTTGTTCGGGTACTACCTTTTGAAAAAATTGAAAGGCCGTACTTTAACAATTGTGGGTCAGATGTTGGCATCTAAAACCTTTTCGTAGCATTCATCAGCTACTCCACGCTTGAAACTAATTTTCGATAGAGGTTCCGCATTGGCACCTTGCTTAATTAACGAAAAACATTTCAAATTCTTTGAACCAACTTAGCATGCTTTGTAACATATGATATAATATCAGTGTACGTCACACTCTCTGAAAACGATGATATATGTAACCATTTAAATTTTAGTGTTGCAACCACACTAAGCTCATTGTTGTTGTTTGATCCAATAACTAAGGATGGTTTGACTAAGGATGGTTTGAGAACTCGTGTTTTTAGAGCCAATTTTCCGCTTGGGATCGATGGAAGTCTCACACGCAGTACCATTAGCAAACGTGTTAGCGGTCGTACTCTTATTTGCAACAGAAGACGCAGCAGAATCCACAACAGAGTGATCAGAAAATGATGGCTGTATAGACCGCACAGATGAAGTTGGCTTACAGTGCTTATGATTTTCGAGAGCTTTATTGCTTGTATTACTAGCAACATTTGTTTCTACTAACAACATTCATTGATTTTGGAGCAACAGGGGCAATAATTGGTCTGATTTCTGCAGCCCCACGAGCCACAACAGCGCTATACGATTGAGGTGTTTGGTGCTGGGTATGCATAACCGGGTTTGTAGACGACATCGTAGGCAAGGTACTAGTAGACAAAGAAATAGGAAGGCTGCTTTTATTCTTACTCTAAATAGCAGCATCAATGTTATGACTCGGCAAATTATTTGCATTATCAACGCCTGCAGAACGAAGCTTTTCACCTTCAGACGTAAGCTCAAGAATATTGGCATTTTTATCAGCCACGGTAGATTTCAGCGAACGAATGTCAGCAATTAGTTGTTCGTATTTTTCTTCTATTTGAGCTTTAAAATTAACAAGAGAGGTTAATAGCAACAAAATGTGCGCGTTCTCAGCTTTAAGCTCAGCAATTTCTTTGAGTAGAGAAAAACGAGCCACTGGTTGAGTATTATTGCTATTAATGTCACTGCAGTTGTTATTATTGTTAACGTTCTCAGCAGAAAATCTGGTCAAACCACTATTTGTAATACTGCATACTTTGCATATCAACAGCTTGCCAACATCAGCTGACCCTAGATCAGTGCACTCCAAATGAAAATGTTCTTTACAATTGTAGCATTGCACCTTAGGTTGGGCATGATCGACTTTCTGCCCACACACACACGGCATAGTTAGACAAATGCATGTTTATTTTATGTTTAGGTTTTTATATTATTTTTTATATTTATCATTTAAAAAGTTTAAAAATCCAACATTTACATAATTGGTAGATTGCTATTAAGCATCAAGATATCACCAATTTTAGAAAGAGTCACTGTCTGGTAAATTTTATTGAATTAATTGATTTATAATACTGTGACCAATATTAGTAAAACTAAGTGATACTCACATCTCTAAGTCGACACCAAGCAGTGACTTGTATGCACATCAATAAATCAATCATTTTGTCTACCCATATATTCACATACAAGCAGCTCAGAGCAACGCACAAACACATGCATATATCTGAGATACTCTCAAAAGAAGGCAATAATTTGTGCAAGTATCACTCACATATACACGCGCATATGAGAGGCTATAGGCGTGCATCTGTAGTTATAGCTGATAAGTTTATAGCTGATAAATAAGTAGCGGATTCTAGAAATAAAAAAGCCTAGAAGTATGCGAGCGACACAGCACAGATTATAAAAGAGGGCCAGCTGAGCAATCAGATTCAGTTTGATTTAAGCACGCTATCTGCCGCGAAGTAGTAGTGTCTATTTGTGAAGTACTTGAATAAAGGCCATTTTGCATTATTGAATAGTGGAGTTATTTATTCAACAGTTTAGTGATTCGAACGTTAGTAGAAGGTTGCAAATAAGCGGAATTGCACAAACTTCGTTACAATTGGTGTCAGAAGAGGAATTGTTGAATAAATTCCGAAGACATGGCAAAGTTGAGTGAATTGAGGATGCAGCAACTGAAGAAGGAGTTGGAGACCCGTGGATTGAATACAACCGGCAATAAGATCGAACTTCAAGCACGGCTACGAGAGGTAATGGAGTTGGAAGGAATTGATGTGGACGAGTATATCTTTTATCCTGATGTGGAAGAGCCAGCGACTAAATTGGAGGAGAAGATAGAGACTCCGAATCCATTGGCAAGTGTAGAACTGACGCCATACTAGCAGTGCTGAACCAATGTCGTCACAAATATCAACCGATATGTCAACACAGCTCGAAGTACAAAAGACAGATATAACATCTCAACTAGAATCACAGGAGACACGAATTAATTACATCAAAGATTGAAGCACAAGAAACACGTACTTCAGAAATGTCGTCAGAAATAACATCAAAAATTGAAGCACAAGAGGCACAAATTTCAGCACAGGTATCATTGCAGATCTCTGATCTCGCATTCAGGGGTTACAATTGAACCGTCCAATCACTTCAACGTCTACTCTGAAGGTTAAAATACCCAACGTTTGATGGTTCTGTTCCTTTCCAGGTATTTAAGCTCCAATTTGAGAAGATGTCAGCAGCGACCAACTGGAATGCCGAAGATAAAGTTGCTGCACTGTTCGTGGCTTTAAAAGGACCAGCTGCTGAGATCTTACAGACCATCCCAGAGTACGAACGTAACAGTTATGAAGCAGTGATGGCTGCTGTAGAACGACGGTACGGTAGCGAACATAGGAACAAGATCTGCCAAATAGAATTGCAAAAACCGTTACCAAAAAGCGAATAAAACTTTCCAAGAGTTTGCGTCGGATGTTGAAAGATTGGCTGATCTCGCAAATGCAGACGCACCCGTGGAATACACCGAGAGGGTTAAAATTTATAAATGGAATACGGGATATCGAAACGAAACGAGCTACATATGCGAACCCAAAGCCAACATTTTCTGAAACGGAATCCCATGCACTGACTCAGGAACCAGCGTCACTTTTGAGTAAGCCCGCATACAAAGCTCATCGCGTGGTACTGGAAAGGCCAGATTGGGTAGACAAAATTTTGGAAGCACTGAAGGGATTACAACAGAAAAATGCCGGAGTTATGAAATGTTTCAAGTGCGGTAACCTAAGTCACATTGCACGTCATTGCAGCACCGGTCATGGTAGTTCCAACTTGGCTGGTCGTAAACACAAAGCTGGAGAAGATAAGCAAGAGCGAGTCAGATGTATACATCGAGAATTTTCCCCAGCTATTGAATATCGTGTGATACCTATCTCGCAAACTGGAAGGAAATCGAGCAGTCTTACCGTCAAAGGAAATGTGGATGCAAAGGAGCGTGTACTGACTGTAGAAACGGGCGCATCTCATTCTTTAATCCGATCTGATTTGGTCGGCAGGAGAATAAAGCCAGCACCTGGAGCAAGATTGCGTATGATTACTGACAAGTGTAACCAAGTCCAGGGAGAAGTGGTATGTGAAGTCTTAATTGGGGGGGGTCATGGTTCTACACAAGTTCGTTATGGCAGAGATCGTTGATGAAGTCATATTGGGAGTGGATTTCTTAGTTGACTATGACATCAATATCGATATACAGAGAAGGATTATGCGTATGAGAACAAGGACGTGACACTTAACTTCAGTTTTGAGCAAGGGTTCAGCAGTAAGCGAGTGCTAGTGGAGGAGATTCAACAGAGACCACAAAAGTCAAAGAAAGTAAAGCGGGCAAACCCAAGGTACCCGCAAGAAAAACACTGGCATTGACAAACCCTAATGGATGCAGTAAAACGAACGAAAGAATTTCCCAGAAAGAATGCAACGGTGGTTTCAAGCCAGCGCGCACTTCCGTTGTGAAACGTCAAGACGATACTGATGATACAAAGTCAGTCCGCCTAGATCAAGCTCTGCGAAGTAGTTCTTCATTGGCCAAATGGCAGAGTATGAAGATCGAACTAGGGTAATGAGTAGTAAGATGAAACACAGGTGCGACAGGAACAATAATTCGGAAGGTTTCCGGGAGGCAGATTTGGTACTGCTATACAACCCTCACCGGCGGAAAGGTGTTCCATCCAAATTTTGGTACAGTTTGGAAGGCCCGTGCAGAGTTGTGAATAGGATCAGTGATGTCATCTACCGTATACAAACAATTGGGAAACCCCGAAATAGAAGGGTGGTTCATTTAAAGATGCTGGCAGCGTTTAGATCGAGAGATTTGTCTGATCGGGACGATCAGACTTAGGTGGAGGGCAGTGTGACGAATATTAGTAACACTAAGTTATACTCACATCTCTAAGCCGATACTAAGCAGTGACTTGTATGCACATCAACAAATCAATCATTTTGTCTACCCATATATCCCTACAAGCAGCTGAGAGCAACGCACAACCACATGCATATATCTGAGATACTCCCAAAAGTAGGCAATAATTTGAGCAAGTATCACTCACATATACACGCGCATATGAGAGGCTATAGGCGTGCATATGTAGTTATAGCTGATAAGTTTATAGCTGATAAATAAGTAGTGGATTCTAGAAATAGAAGCCCCTAGAAGCATGCGAGCGACACAGCACAGAGTATAAAAGAGTACCAGCTGAGCAATCAGATTCAGTTTGATTTAAGCACGCTATCTGTCGAGAAGTAGTAGTGTTATTTGTGAAGTACTTGAATAAAGGCCATTTTGCATTATTGAATAGTGGCGTTATTTATTCAACAGTTTAGTGATTCGAACGTTAGTAAAGGTTGCAATTAAGCGGAATTGCACAAAATTCGCTACAATACGATAAAATATTAAAAGATGAGGTATTAAAAACAGGAGCAACGTAAAGCACGACCAACCAGCTCGACACTCAGCTTATCGAATACATACCTATATATATAAATGGAATGCCATTTTTCGTTGTGATTTTATAACTCAAGAACGGCTTTGTTCTGACTATTTAGTAGCTAGTTTGTGTTTTGAAATTTTAAGAATCGGATAGCAGGGTCTCTAGATATAGGCCAAAACGTGGACCCGGGTAACCCTAGGATGTGTTTGTACAATATGGGTATCGAATGGAAGCTGTTGATGAATGTTATTGTATAGAGTATTTTTCATGCCGCTCCGTAACTAGGGTCCCGAGATATAGGCCAAAACGTGGACCCAACTTTAGGATGTGTTTGTACAATATGGGTAGCAAATGGGAGCTGTTGATGATTGCTAAAGTATAGATTATTTTTCATGCCCCCTCAGTGCCTACGGTCTTGAGATATAGACCAAAACGTGAACCCGGATAACTTAGGATGTGTTTGTACAATGTGGTAGCAAATGGGAGCTGTTGATGATTGCTATAGCATAGATTATTTTTCATGCCCCTCCGTGACTAGGGTCTCGAGATATAGACCAAAACGTGGACCCAACTTTAGGATGTGTTTGTACAATATGGGTATCGAATAGAAGATGTTGATGAATGCTATTGTATAGGGTATTTTTCATGCCGCTCCACAGTGTTTCGTGTAGAACAAGCTAGCTGGACAAAATTATTTTATGAGATTTTCCGTTTCATATGCAGTCATTTATTACAACTACGTCATTATTTTCAGGCATATGTTCTTTTTTTTTATTTTTTTCCAAAATTTTACTTCATATGCATACATTTGCTTATTTCATATACAGTAACTAATGTGAATAAGTGACATAGATCCAAAAAAATTTAAAGAAAAAAAAAGAATATTACTTTATTGTACTTAAATTGAATGGACTACAAATCTCAATACTCTAAAAAATTCCAAAAAAAAATTAAAATTTTTAAGAAAATTTGTCGAATTTTTCAAAATTTTTTTTAAATATAACTTAGTTTTTGTTATAGATCGTGACAAATTTTCTTATGGGAAATTAGTTAAAATAAATTTGCGAAGCGAAGATTGTAAAAATTATCCAAAAAGGGGTGTCTACTTATTTATGTGAGTGACTGTACATATGTACATACATATTTTGTATTTATTTGAGTATTTATCCTCGCACTACAATTTTCACAAAATTATTTTATAGTACCAGTCAGGAATGTAAAAGTGAATTAAAATAATAATAACAACAATGTAAATAATTAAATTAAATATGTGAAAATAACTTATTACAAAAACTTAAAAGTAAAGTATCATACAAAGTAGAAAAGATAATAGATTTAAATTAAATAAAACCTGATCCAACAAAAAGTTATAGGGTAGGTTATCTTTTATAATTATGTTATTATTCGCTATCATCACTTTCATTCGATGAGTCACTTGTGGAATAGTCATGAGCATCAGCTCACTACTGTGAAGCTTGAAACAACTGGGGTATTTATTGACTCCTCAACGTTATCGGGGGACAGTAAATTTAAGACTTCTGAAGTCAGACTTTTAAATTTTTTCTTAGGTATCTTCCTAAAACTGTTAACTAAAGGATCCGATGTTATAAGCAACATATTCATAAGATCTCAAATCTTTGTTACGGGCTTCCTGTGCTTCGTCAGAAAGTTGACCAATAGGTAAAATTGCTGATTTTATAATATCAGTACTATGGACTAAGATTTTATGAACTGTAACAGGCATATTAAACCATGGATAGAGCTCTATGTATAGTTTTTTAGTCTCGACCGCAAATTTTTCAAATCTTTGGCTATTTATATTGTACCCAGATGCTAATGCGCGAAGGAGAGTGTCGAATCTTTCAATGAGCGTTACATCCAATCCCGTAATCTCAGCACTAGCCTCAGAATTTTCGAAAAACCTACGAGCAGTGTTGCCGTCAGTGGTATTGCCGAAGCCTGGTTTTGGTTTATCTACTATCAATGCAAGTACACTTTTAAATTTATTCTGGGATTTCGTTGGAACGTAGCTTTACACTCTCTTTATCTGCCTCATTCCTAAGCTGCCACTTTTTTACTTCGAGGCGATAACTTATATGAAGCAAGCATTCAAAACATCTTATCCATGCATGGAGAGTAGACAAACCAAAATCAAGATTATCTCGGTTAGGCGTAAAGTCCCGTAACTCATTATTCATATCTTTTGGATTGGCACCACAAATATAACACTTTTGTGCTGAAGAAGTTTCAGTCAAAGCATTGGAAACTTTTCCGTCAATCATTGTTAGAAGCATATTGTGATTTACGGAAACTTCGTATTCTTCGAGCATGTACTTTGTTGGCAACAACGCATTTATCTCCTCTAAAACTTTGTTCGTTTCAAAAACAATAAAATCTTTTGTTTCTTTAGAAAAAATAAATTTAATTGGACGACAATACGTGGTAGATGAAGGTCGAAGATTCTGCCAAACAATGTTACCTTTTTCATCCTGTAATTGAAGAGGAACGAAGGAAAATATAAACAAAATTCATCAGTGTCAGAACTGAATGTAAACTTTTGCTTATATGTGCTATGGCCAGAGCTTCCATCGCAACCCCACTTGCTGTTTAAAGTATACTTCAAGTTTGTAGGTAATAAAGTAACAAAAACTTCTTAATTTGCTAAAACTAAACGCTCAACAGTTTTATCTAATACTGACTGGACTTTAATTTCCGCACGTGTTTCACCCACATCAATTTCATTTGGATAGCATTCTTCCTTAGCTTTTCTTAGACTATAAAATGATGGATAAACCTTGTGGCCTGCCTTGATGCTCCACTTCCGAGTCGTTTTGTACCCATGAGTCGTCGACTTGCTATCTACGTAGTATGCTAAAGCTTCTACATTGCTCAAGCATCTTGCATCTGGCTCACATGTCATCTTTTTGCCGGATATTTGAGTGGTTTCCTGTGATTTTTTTATAATGTTAGCAACATTTCTGTTGCCGGACATACGCGTTGATACTTCTGCCGCATAAAGTAACTCACCAGGACTTCTAGATTGGAAGAGGTCATCCACTGGACGCCGTTTGGTTTTTTCACTGCAGCTAACACTGCAGGGGTTACCTGAAGAAGTGGTTGGTTGGTCTGATGGCAACTTTGAATCCACCGTTATTGTAAATGTGAAGTATGGACCCGAAAGCCACTCCGAGCTTTTATTCAAAAATCGCTCCTTATGTCTTCCAGAAGTGTTCCACTTTTGATCCAGCTTCGACGAATATGCCGATATTTGTAAGCTTAAACTTTTTATCGAATACTCGGCTGCTTCGCTTAAATCGTACTTAAGTACAACAAAACTCAATAATTCTTTATATCTGGTTTCCTTCGAATGCTGAACCCAAATGTCAAAAAGCTCCGTTCTTGGTACGGTTATAACTAAACTGCTTTGTGTTTTTGATTTTCCGACAGGGTGAATAGTTGATGATTGTTGTGCTGGCATCTTAAGTGTCGTTGATCGTTCTGATTTGTTATCAGTTGCGCAGTATTTATATTACATTCAGGTATTGGCGTAGATGCTACCAAATGGGGTTGTTTGTGTAGCGTTCCTGTGTGGTTATAACTGCATTAGGATTGCTTTGTATGTACCTGTTTTTATGCCTTGGTGACTGGTGCGGTATGTTGTGGCAGGTTGAAGTCAGTGATCTTCGCCTTTTTGCTTTTGGTGTGCTCTTGTTGACCTTGCGCGTTTATTTTTGTGTGTTTTATGGCTACGTGTTTGTTCCCTGTACCTGGGGATTGGTTTTGCCGTTTGTAGATCAGCTTTAAAGGTTCAAATATCTCGTCGGAGCTGGTACGTACATACATCCTATTTTATATGTAGAGATAACTAAATCTACAAAAAAAAATTTAAAATAGATGTGCAAAGAATTCGCAATGGTTTTTTCTTTGGACTATTAGAGAATACTTGCGACTATAACATATGTAAAATTTAGCCCGGATGTCGGCGGATGTATGTAACTTTTTTGTCCCTAAATTTAAAAATATAGAGAAAAAATACCTTTTCTTCTTAATAACGGGATGTTAAATATATTGAAAATACTCTAATTGCGAAAGGATTACTATTAAAAAATTTTGCTTACCTTCGAGCTTAGAATCCATTAAAAAAATTATATAACAGTGTTCACTTAAAAGAAATATGAAGCTTAATATTCAACAAGAATTTTGCAAATTAATCAATGCATTTTACGGCCACTCCTGCCTTGTTACTTCAATTACTCAATATATATGAGAAAAATATCAAAAAAAAACAAAATCCTGTTATTTTGTTTGTTTTCTTTCATTTCTCATTACGCTTTTCTTGGAATAAGAACTTTGTTTTTGTCCAGCTAGCTTGTTCTACCGGTATCTCTAACATAAAACGAAAATCCTATACGAAACCAAATCCCCATATCCGGGATCCCACGCCAGTAACCTGAAAAGAAAGAAAAAAAATTTATTAATTAATAAACAGAATATAATAAAGAATCACGTATTAAAATTTACTTACTCCTCAGTGATCACCAACCGTACTCCACCATGCATAAAAATTAAAAGAATGAAGCAACGGCGAAAAGAATCATTCGATTAATTTACCGTTTGCTTCAATTCATAGAATTTACATTTGTGCGTATTAATGTTCGCTTGTTTTTGCTTTGCTGCTGGTATGCGTATACCAGTGCGCGAACGTTTTTTAAAAACTGGAATGGTGGTAGACGAAAATAGGAGTAGTTGGTAGATTTTTTTTGTTTTTAAGAAAACCATAACTACAGTTTATATTTATACCAAACAATTCATAATTTATTGTAAAACAAATAGATCAAATCTCACAGAAGTAACAAAAAATATACACAAAAGAAAATATATGGAAATTTGCATAGACATAGCTTATGCATATTCGATACTCACTTTTTTCCTGTACTGTGAGTGTGAAATACTGACAAAAATGTACCAAAACGTCTAATCACGACAACAGTATTCCAAAGTACCAAAAATACTGCCACAAAATAACCGATTTCGGCATGTTATCGTTTACGTAAAATTTTTTATTTTCGTTCAAAATTAGTCACGAAAGAAAAACTGATGAAAATAGCGGCGAAAATATTCGCGTGCTAAGATACTACGTTTATCTCATCAAAAAATTTATTTCTTGTTTAAATTTGTTCACAAATTTTTCAAAATTGTACTGATTTCTTCAGTATCACCTCCCAATGTTAGTTGGTTGGGCTCGGCAATTAAATACTTTAAAATGACCGCAGTACACGTTTCAATGCGAAAATACTGAAATATTGATATAATCTAAATTTTGGTGGTAGAAGTAGTAGAAAATGAATATGGGTCAAAAAGTTGGTAAATCTACCAACACGGTAAAGTCCGTGCACTGATTGTCCGTATACTTATGCCAACGTATGTACATATATATGCCTATTTTAAATCATATATATATAATACTTCTATATCAATACCTTCCTAATGTGCAAATTTTCTGTCAATCATTATTTGCTGAAAGTGTGCAAATGTATGTTCTGTGCATGTGCGGGCTTTGTTAGTGTTAGTGAATTGTAGTAGCGTGT
>JARSSU010010308.1:0-24403 GCA_029619165.1 Eurosta solidaginis | reverse complement strand
TTACCCATATTCCTCTTTTATAATTATATTCGAAGTACTAGATAGGTTTATCGAGCTCTAGGCTCGACTCTCCATCATCTCACTTGGAACGATCTGCTGATAATCAACTTTTTATGAGAACTTGCGCAGTCACTAATATAAAAACATCTGTTGTGTTGATTAAATAACGAAACGTACAGGGCTAAAATTTTGTTAAGATACCATGATATAGCAATTTTATGAACATTTCTTTTCTAACATAGTTTCGGACACTGTAAGGTGCAAAACTATTTATTTACACACTTAGCAGTCATCTTCAAGTTGTTTACTCTTTTAGTGTTTTGCGTTTCTTGCTTTATTTAGATGTATTCGTGCGAATCTTGTAGTGTATACACAAATTAGCGTACATATTTCGATTCACAGTGCTAGCAATGGTCTCAAACTATCCCATGGTTGGCTCATCTGCCACAGCTGAAATTTTATATTTTTCATTCACTCAACGCCCTAGTAGTGGAGATTGTCAGGCGAAAGATGAAACCTAAGCAGAATTTCAGCTTTAACATGTTTCTTAGCTACATACATAAGTGCTTTGCGTAAGTGTTTTATGATTGCATTCATTACCACTCCACATATCGTCATAACAGGCAACACAGATTTTGCGCAATGTGAACAAATGTATGTGTTGCTGTGTAGAGATTGAAACGCAACCATATAGTTGAGGCATGACGTGCGACTCCTAACTGCAAAAGAGTGAGTAGCTGTCGAAAACAATCTATCTACAGATCAAACGACAAACGCATCAGAACTGCTACTGAAGGCGGATCAGAATTGTAAGCGCGTGTGTTGTTTGCATCGTGGCATGTTAATAGTTCTATAATCCGTATCTCGCTGCAAGTCTCAAGGGACGTACGCCTAACATTATGAACAAATCTAGCGGGACAAACAAAATATCGAAACGATAGCCTGAACTGCTATACGCGATCGATGATCCGCCCCGCTCGCGTCTACGTGTTAGTACTAGTAATATATACTCAGCGGGGTAGCGTCAAGAGGGCGACTAAATACAAACACCCCGATTCACAAGGGGCTGTGCTAGCGCGAGCGACACGCTGACATTTGGTATGTCCAGCTGCAAGCGATATAGCTCTCGCAATACTCCACTTGTCATCTGAAGCTCAGGCCTCAAGCTAGTCCGCGGGCGAATTGCCTGTTTCACTAATCAGACGAGGCTCTGGCGACCCTAAGTAAGCATCGCGTATGGTGGAGCTTGTGTGTCGGGTTGGGAGGGCATAGGGGATGGCGCTGAAGGTTTAATGTGCCACATAGCATAACATCGTTCCGAAGATGGCCGGCCAGCACTTTAGATGGTGCTGTGGTTACGCGGAGGCGTATTTCTGGATGCTGTATCGGCACGAAAGGCGGCGCATCACATCGATAACACTCCCCTTAACAGCTCTCGGTGATCGGACAGCATAACCTTATCGCTAGCAATCAACACAACAACAACGGTTCGATCAGAAAAAGGAACGCAGATAAAATATCAGGATCACAACGTGTGTTGTTGCATTTGGCATGTTAAATTTTCTATTCCGTATCTCGCTCAGTGCTCATATGAGTGAATAATGTCTAGTGGCTTTTCATTACATGTGGTGTGCCTATAATGTTATGGTCGTAATCAGAAGACTTTTCTGGGGCAGTTAGGATTAAACTTTGATCTGTAAGTTACATATGTTTAGGGGCATTATACCGAGATTTCGCCATTTCGTTCTTAACTTCTGATGGCGTTAACTAAATACTTATTTTGCGTATGAAATGTTGTCGCGGGCTTTCGGGCATAGATGGCGGGTAGATTATAAACAAATTTTAGAGAATAGCGTTTTTTTTTTGTGTCTAGAAAAAATTATCGACTCTTTTAAATGTAACTCTATACTCAAATACACGGTCTGAGTATCCTTGTGCTATTCCAATTTGCAAAAGGTTTTGCTCCGGTGTGTGCCTGGTTGTTCGCTATTTGGCGCAGAGAATGCGCTAAAATCAATAAGCGATTTTGATATTTAGCGCATGTCTACATATTGGGGCGGCATTGCTTTTTTCTTCGTGTGTGGTGAATGATTATACTGTTTTCTGGGTACAGGCAGAAACGTTATGATCTCATTCACCTTCTAATGAAATGCGTAGATTTTTTGCTTTTCGCACAGAAGTACTGCTCGATTAGTATGAGGATGAAATGTCAAGGGAGGGGGGGTTGTGGGGGATAAATGGCAATTCTGAGCTGACGATACAATCATGGGGCGGAACATTAAAAGGTTGCAGCGTATGTGGTGACATAGCCTTACAACTTAAAAAATTCCATGTAGCTTGTAAATTCGATTGGTATCAATATGTCAAAATCGTACTGCGGCCGGTGAGTTGATGTGATCAAATCTTAAATAAAAAGTGTTTAATCAGGGCTGTTCGATGGGCGGCCACCTTGCATTCGTTGCGCCATGCAGACAATGACATTTTACTTTGAAAAATGACATTTTTAAGGCACTGAACACACCTAAAAACTAAGAAGGCGGACGCGGCCTAACAGAGTTGCATTGTGCTTTTGTACTTCATTAGGCATTCGATTAGCTACTAATGAAATTAATTATAGATTCGAATTTTGTAGGGGAAGATTGAGCTCATAAGCGTGCTTAATGTAGATAAACTGCCTTTATTATTCAATAAGGCCGTCTGTGTGAAAATAGTTATTACGATGTTTACCTATTGTGTTCTTGTAATATAACATCATTGTAATTATTTGGCTTTAAAAATGTTAATATCGAAGGCGTAAGGAGCGATGGCTTCAGGGGATGGCTTGTAAGCAGGGATTCACGACAGATTCAATAATACATATATTAATTTTTTATACATTAGAACGTTTCATTTGTTGCGGGCTAGTTGAAAGGATGAATATTGGTGGGGCGCTAGTGGCTTCAATGAGTTGTAGCTTGTCTTTTGCAACTGAAATTTATAAAATTTATAAATACTAATGGAAAATAAACGGCTTCTGGTGGCGAGTTTTTTTCGACTTATAGCTGTGATTCCATAGCTGTGGAAATGATAATAGTGTTTTGTTTGATACAATTAGGTGTCTTTTTTTATACTTAATTAAAAGACTGTATGTTTCATTTGTTTGGGTGCTAGCATTATAAAATTATATTGGCGGCAGTTTCTTTTGTTGGGGGCAGTGTATGTCAATAATTTTCTATTTGGCACAAATTCCGGTGTTTATATTTGCGGCATGGCTTTTGTGTGATGTATGGTCCGTCTAATGCTACAACTAAATGATTAAGGCGTATGGCGCGGCCTATTATGATACAATTTCGATCTTCGCTGTGATCGGATAGTAGTGATGCGAACGAATTTCATTCGGTATTATGACACTCATTCGATCATGACTACCCTTGGCAAAAAGCGCGAGTAGCTCCATAAATTAGTGTATAGAGGATACTCGCATTTGTGGGTTAGGGTGTTCCTGAAACTAATCTTACTTCATATAAAAAATTGTCGTCCAATTATACAGTTGCGATGTCCTAGGATGAGGAGTAGGTGATGGCCGGCAATCTTCGGGGGTTTGTTTGTGAGTATTCCATTAGAGTACGTATACTTGAGAGTACTTTCTTCGAAGTACTTTCACGTAGTCTGCGCATAGAGCAGCCGTACATAGATCATATGCAAAGTACGAAAGAGGAGATCGTGTGTCGGAAGATATTATCAGAGTGAATTTAATTTA
Source organism: Eurosta solidaginis (assembly GCA_029619165.1). NCBI lineage: Eukaryota > Metazoa > Arthropoda > Insecta > Diptera > Tephritidae > Eurosta > Eurosta solidaginis. The sequence continues at coordinate 20,664 of JARSSU010010308.1, read as the reverse complement.
AAATGAAGTAATGAAGATGGGGGCTAAGTACAAGTCTTTTATATTTTTATACTACGAATATTCTTATTTATTTAGCTATTTGTCGTGGAATAAAGAAACTAATATTTCTCTATACTATAGCATGTATGACATAAACGGGCAGTGCGCTGTTGCTTTTTTATCAGAGTTGAGTATAGTTAAAATTTTATCATCAGTTGATTTGTATGCATATTTTTACTTTTTGCACTCTGTTCGGATGGCGTCATTGTGTTGTGATCACGGTCGTTAAAAAAAAGAAATACAAGTAAAAATACACGTATGTTCTTTAAAATAAGCAAGCCAGTTTGTATTTGCGATAGGGTTTTTTGGATCATTAGTGCTGTTTTTCTTAATTTTTCTGAGGCAAATGAAAATTTTGTTTTAGTTTCAAAATTTGTGCATAAAATACACACTAGATGAAAATTGTAATTGTGGTTATGCAAGTGATTTTTCAATAAGTGATATTTTTGCAGTTTTGATCATAGTTAAGGAATTGACCTCCAGATTCTTGTATTGCAACAATATAGTTGAACTTGGGTACAGAATTCAAATTAAAAAGTTTTTCAAAAGTAATGTTTTGAAACTCCACGTTTTATCTGCTTTTAGCACTTAAAGGAGTAACCTCAGGTAATAAATTAATACTTTAATGAAATCATAACTCTGAACTGAACACTTTTTCGGTTCTATGTATATAATAATTAAATGCTGTGGAAAAGGAGCAACACTTTTGTGAGCTACATAAACGGCTCTGTTTCAATCTTTTACGTCTCTGCTACAGAACCCTAATTGACCGTTTCAAGCCGATACAACATGGCTGCGTCTGATTCCGTTATGGCTCACTTAGCGAGTTGGTCCTGTCAGATATAGAAGTCACAGGCACTTGTAGGGGCTTGTGCACTATTGTGGCGCAGTGAATAGATGAATGCTGGGCAACAATGCACAAGTATTCTCCGTGATATTTGTTCCGAACTTTTTGTAAATTGGCTTATGGCAATTCTCAGTATTTTGTGGCGCTAGTGGATTGTGTCACTGGATTCGGGTAGCGAGAATGCATCTCCGAATTTTTTTCGTTACCTTGATTCTTTCTGCAAGCTCCTTTTGTTATAATACGGGATTTGTAGTAGCAATTTTTGACCATGCTTCGTCAAGGGGGCAATTGTTTTGGGTTGATGAACGAGCCTTGGACTATATGTTGGGTTGCTTAAATTATATGACGTTCAATTATTTTTATTTACTTTGTTAGTATGTTTTTCTTTGGGGGAATTTCTTTGTTATTTTTAATAGCGTTTTACTACTTTTAAATTTTCAATTATTGATTTTTCTGTTTTTTAAATTTTGCATTATTTTTCAATTTTGCATTGCTTGAAAATATAACTATTTTCTTTTAATAATTTTTTGTGGTGGGTATTATTTTAATAAATGAAGCATCCTACAATATATAGCGATTATATAGCAAATAGTTTGAAGTTTACTATTTGGTATGAAAAGTAGAAGATAAGCACAAAACTTATTTTTCAAAATGTTCTTTCTATTCGATAGCAGCGTCTGACAAGCATAATTTCGCATTCGGCTTCAAAGGTCTAGATAGCAGCAACGAAATTTTCGACAGAGATTAGATTTCATAATACCTGAATTTCAAATTCGATTTTGGCGATGGTTGCGATAGCGGCAGCGAAGATCGGGAAAAATGCTTCATTTATAGGGGGGCTCAGTCAAATTTTTCTCTTTTATTATCATGGGCTTCTGCAATTATGAGATTGGGTGCTTGTAAAACATAAAAGAAAATCGGCATCTCTCTAAAACTTGTTCATTATTAACAGTTATGCGAAATGAATAATATATAAGTAGTTGGTCTTGGTGGCCGTTTGTCGGTATCGCTTTAGGTCGGTATCGCTTAACGTTACGGCCAATACGATACATTCGTGATCGATTACGTGCAAGGTGTCACTACGATGGCTAAGGCGTCTAGAGCGCGTCGTAAGATATTTATATAGCTACAATTTCGTCTTACGGCATCAAGATCTGTCAGTTACGATAGCAGGCTTTCGAGGCGTCGTCTAGGCGAAAAAGCAGAGACTAATTGTTGTAAATAAATGAATAATTTAAATTGAAATAATTTCTTCGGCTGGTATCCGCGGCCGAGACCAAGGGGAAATAGGTATTAAACGTTGTTTGCATCGCCCGTGGGGGCCTTTGTAAATTATTAAAGGCAATTTTAACGGCACGCGCGGACTATAGAGAATGGTGATTTCTAGTTTGCTTAACACTTTTGGCCTTTTAATACGTCTTGCAACATGTGGATAACCAGTCTGTTATGGTGTTTAATATCCTTTTTTCGCTTTGGTAATATGCGCTCTCACTGCCCTTTTATTAAGCGCAATAGTACAGTTTTTTAACTAATTAGAACATATTTGGATATAAGAACAATGTAAACAAGTTTTTTTTTTTGGTTTTTGTACATCTTGTTCTTCCTTTGTTTTCAAGCGTAGCGTTAGCGGCTGCAGCGACAACATTGGCTGTAGCGCTTAGCTACAACGAAAATGTCATGCTTTGGGGTGCGCGCTTTCATGCTAGCTGACGCCTCGCATGCAGTCTCTCCATTCAAACTAGCATGTGTTCGGCATGCAAAGCGTATCAGATTTCGCGCAGCAGCGTCTATGACGGTAGTGCCGCGTGTGCACCTTGCCTAATGGTGGTGCCTTAACCTAAAATCGTGAAAATCTTCATAAATATGATGAGAAAACGTATAAGATATCTATTTGTAACACAAATCAGCATCGACCGAAGTATTGCGCATTGGGTCAGTGTAAACAAAAGATCAGGCTGTTATTTATGGGCAATTCATACGTACATTTGGCTTGTAGTAGCTCTTGATTATATTTATCCTAGTTCTTTCATTCGCTCAGCAGTAATCTGTGATCATGGATGCGCAGAACGAGCAATATTTGAATGGTCGTGAATGTGCAATCTGGGTAGGTTGAATTGTGTATTTGTCATATTAACGAAGTAGGAGTGAAGTAGCTGAAATGCAAGTATATTGTCGATATTTGTAACTAGATGCTTAGCTAGATACTCCATCCCTGCCTCGCCTATGAGCGTTGCTACGGAGGGATATACCTATAAGCTTAGTTCGGCAATGAAACCTGAACCAGTATCCCGGCGGTTTGATTTGTTGCTGTTTTTAGTTAGTCAGATTTTCGCAGATAACGTTGACCGAGAGTTTATAACCTTGTCCACTTTCTCGATTAGCATCAATTTGTCTGACTCCATCTCAGCTTAGTGGCCGAAGTGGTAAGGGTTATGAACTCTGGTCAGTGCTTTACTCTATGTTTAACGCGTGCGGGCACTGAAAAGCCGACTTTGTTGCCAGTTGACAACAGCACACACAGACCACATATCACGCCTATTATGCATTTGTCCGATACGATAGCGATAAACGCTTATGCGTATCGGTATCGAAAAATCAGTCTTTCATCTTGCAATTTCCACACGAGCTCACGTGGAGATCTATAGATGTAGCTATTGTGCAAGACAGAGAGTTTTGTATAGCAATTTTTTGTGAATCTATGTGACAACAGATAGAGCAAACACAAACGTAATACTAACAATGCATGTGTCTTGTACGTACAAGTGTGCTAAAAGTTTTTATTTAGTTGTTATAATAAAATGTTTTTATGCAACGCTCTGTTACCTGTTTATAGAACCCAGACTCATAATGACAAATTGTACGACAAACTGCATAGTATTCGCACTAGTAAAGAAGTATAATTGTAGAGATGCTTCCATATCTTCTTGAATGAACTCTACCTGTAAGTACTGACATACGAAAAGTAAAAAAAGTTTAATAACAGATAATTGACGTCAGAGTATGCCTATACGGACACGAGAGGCTTAGTTTGCGTCGCGCTTGTTATTTCGTAAATAGGCGCATCTCATCCCAAATATTTGAAGGTTTGTACACTTTAAGATCTTCTTGCCCAGCGGTGTTGGCAAGCAGAGTGTTGGGAATGTTAGGCGCTGTAGTTGGATTATTTTGGATTATGTAATGAATTGTATATTACTTTTATTTATAATAGTTCCCAACGGATGCGGGAAAGAATTGGCAATAGCCACGATAACGATAACCGCTAACGATCGGTTTCATGCACGCGCTAGACATTATAATTCATCAATAGCGTTAGAGACAGATTGCTAGCGTTATCGTAGGTGCGAGTTCATAATAGGGGTGTTAGATGGTACTAATTTTATGGCGCAGCAATGTCCAGGAGGTGTATTTAAAGTTGACTGCTTAGCAGTCGCAGATAATAAGTTTAGGCATAACGTCTATAGATGTCAAAAAAACACAGATTATGATGTCGCGCACTCCGTGACAGGAAGCTAAAATATTATTACGACAAAAATATAGCGAGATGACATTACTTTCACCGTATTTTGCCTTGTATTTTCTCTTATATTTTGTGTCGGCGCTCGCGCGGCGTTGCAGTACTGGTGTGAAGTGTGTAAACGCTTGATTAGTCTATATATGTTTGACAGCTTAAGTAAGGTTATGTTGCGAATAGAGAGTGGAGGGCAGTGACTGTAGGCTAGTCGAATGTCATATATGAAGGAATGGTGTTGAGCAGTTTATTCAAAGTTTAAAAACATAATATTATAATAAGCTTTCGCTAATCAAATACGAAACTATTGATGCTAACAACAACAACGCCATATATATTCTGTATAGCATAAATTTGTAAGAATTACCTCACTGGTGAAGAACGGTTGATTAAATATCTAAATTTTTTTGAAACGCGAGTCGAGAACTGTGCGTGTGAATGTGCGAATTTTTGACCGCGATCTAGCTGTTAGTTGCGCTACTTGTAAATTTAGGCAATGGTGTAAACCATGGTACTAATAACCAGTGTAGAGCATCAAAAGTTGCGATTTTAAGGCATGTTTTTTCATTGCGAAGGTGGTCATACAAATTAATGTCTAAACTTGTAATGTTACATTTTTGTGTTTATTTTACTGTTGATGTGACAAAATTTGATAAGTAATTCTTTACTTAGTAGCTCAGCACTACTAAACTCGTCCAAAATATCGGAAATAGGTGTCTAAACAGTAGACGCGCTATTTGGTCGGCGCAGGACGCACGCAGGCGATCCGAAGAACGGAATTGAAAAAAATTGTATGTCGCAGATAAAGAGTTTACAAGTTGAAATTTTCATGCTGGCATGTTGTAATTTGATTGTGTTGTGTACGCCCACGACTGTGGGTAACAAGTGTTTTGCAGTGATATAGATATTGCTCCCATGTGTAATTTTTATATATGACGCCTGACGCGAAGCACGGCCGCGTATACCTGCAGTAAAGGTGTTGCTGCGTATCAAATTACTATGATGGCGCTGATACACCCTGTTTCGAGAGAACGGCGGTTCTGTTTTTGGTTTTTCGTAATATCTCTTATGCGAACGAATTAAATTTGTTATTTTCGCGCCTTCGATATATTAATACTAGTAATGTCAAGAGTTGGCGTCGTTTGACACCTGGTTCTCATCGATACTTATTTGGTAGCGTATTAGCAGTGCGATCGCTGCAAATAGACTATAGCTCAGTGCGGCGAAAAATACTATGTATTCCACTGCCCGGTTCGTGAGCGCTCGCGTAGCCATTTTGAGCAGTTTGTGGATATTTTTTGACAGAATACACTTTTTAATTTTGCGCTTTGCGGAGTTCTCGTACGTGCCCGCTGAGTCGGCAAACGCATTTTTTTGGCAATACCACTTCCCGATATTTTTGCACGAGTTTGTGCAGTTGTGAGCTAAGTAACGAATGACACCCCGCAGATCAAGGAAGTAGGAAAAATTGGGATCAAGCTGTGGCTGTTAGCTTCCGCTAACAATGGCGTAATTTTTTGCGCTCCTAGTTTCAGGCGCTGTAGGGAGCTACAGAGAGTAATATTTGATGCCAACTTCCAACATCATGCTGGCTATATTTAACCGTCTTGATGTAATATTGTTTCGGCTCGATGTTGTAAGATAACAACAATATATATGCATTTAATGTATGACTTAGCAGCTAATTGGGCAAGAGTTTGTAAAAACGGAAGTTGTGTCATCGTCCGCCAAGCGGTCATTCGCTACAGTGATGCTACCAAAATATCGGACATACGTTTCTCGCGCTACACGTGAAGGAAGGACGTAAGGATAATATATAAAGGCGCTGTTCTATGTCATGTTACGTCTTTTTTTAAGTGACACACCGTTGGAGCGAAGGTCAATACTTCGCACGGAACAGCATGCAGCTACACAGAACGATATGCATGCTGTACCGCGAATAAGCCGTGAACCGCGTACGCCGCAGTAACCTCCCCTAGTTTCCAGGGCCACCATTATGTTTAGCATAGAGCAAGCGAAAATATTGCGTAGAGCTGATATTATGTTTCTGCAGGCATATAGATTTACTTTTGATTATATCTATCATCCGATATGGTGAGCCAGAGATAAAAACTGGAGTATAACCTGATACTGAGTTGAAAACGGAGCATATGCCACACCGAAGCTCCTGTTAGTCTTTTTACCGTAGGCAGTAGCCGAGACGCAGGATCGCAACCTAAGGCCGAAATTTGCTAGCAATAGATCCTCAGTAGAGCCAGAAGGATAACGCTCGACGCGTAATTGACTCAGTACTACACCGACCAACTAGACCTCACAGCCAACACATACTCGTGCTTTTTTGTGATTAAATAAAAAGATACGATGGAGTACATACGCTCACAGTAAATCTGCACCTCAATCACCGGCTACGATCGAGTTTCGCAACGTTAAACGTTATTATAGTATATATGTATCTTCGGTCGATATTTATTAGTAGCTAAATTACTTAGTTTTACTTTAGCAAAATACATGAATTTTGAAAATAAATCAGTAGCATGATTCATGAACATACTATTAACTCTAGCATTTTATATACAATCTCATACCAAATGCAACATCTCTTGGAGAGGCAGTAAGCGTTATCCCGGCACTCATACATACTATGTATTGAAAATAAGTCCACATAGCTAAAAAACATTAGCATAGCATTTCCCAATATAATTTAATGACTACAATAACGACCTTGAGGCGATAAAGTAGGAGACATATGATAGATTCCAAAAAAGTTGTCATCTCACTTTATCATTAAATCTGCTTGCTAATATAGAATCACATAGCACTAAAGATGCATACATAGCACATAACGGTCCATTATTTATATCTGCATAATACAAATTAATGTTGGTGACGCATTGGTATCATTGTTTCAATCAATTGTTCTAGCAGCACTATCTCCGGGCATATATGGAGATATTTAACGTAAGGGCGTTCTGACATGTTTGATGCAGGTATGCGGTAATATAATCACCTCTTCAAGGTGACAAACAACCAATACCTAAATCTATAAAATTTAACAATAAATCTACATTGCAAATTAACTAAAGACACTTCAGTATGCGTAAAGCTCGTATACCTTATTGAACTATGTGCCAACTCCACTCATGCAGTTCGACAACAATCGCACGTAGGTCGATCGCATGTGATGCATAAGTAACACGTCTGAGGCGAGGCTAGACGACACCAGCGACCCTTTAAGGCCATAAGTATTGATAAATTTAATAAACACTATACTATTTGGTCTCTGATCGACCATTAGCATATACGCACAGTATCTTGAGTGTATGCGATCATAGTAAACGGTTTCGACGGAAAATCTATCAAATTTCTGAGGACTCATCTTCGCATTTCTTTGAGTGCAGAGATAACCTGCAGCTCCAGACTCCATAAGCATGAATCTGAGGCGGAAATAATCAACTTTTAGCTCGTACGTTGCAAAGATATTCCCAAAAAACCGAAAAATGACGCCGGAGTGCTTCAGAGACCGGGTGGGATCACATAGTATCTGCACTGGCGGCCTCGCGGCTGCGATTTATAAAAAATTATCTGGGTGGTCGGCAACCCGTCGCGCATTTGAGACGCACGATAGCTATATCTGCGCAAAACACTTATGTCCACATGTGTGTGTAGAAAATAACCGAACATTCGCAACGCGCACTGATGTAGAATTTTCATTGAGAATATTTATGCAACTTCTTATGCAATATACTCCTGTCACGACTATTAGCAGTACTATTTTGAGCCTCCGCGCCTTCTGATTATTGTTGTCGAGGTCATACTACGCGTCTTTAATACTCTCTCATCGATATTTATGGACGCATGAGCTATCAGAGTAGTCATGTGTCGTGATGGAAGTTAGCGCGAGAGTTGATGCGCTGGAAACGTTGAGTGACAGTGATTCAGCTGCTATATGATAATAAATACTAAAGCAATAATTAAATATATATCAATTTAAAATCATGGCTAATACCTATTATTTTCATTTGATTAAATGCCTTGTTTCTGCTCGGGCAGCTTCAATCAGTCAAACGCGGGCACTTTTGTTTCTATTTTGTTTAGTTTGGCTTTGTGTGGACGAGAAATTATGCGATGTGACATGATTTTTGCTTCTTGCATCACTTTTGAAAGAAGAAGAACTGAATAGTAACGTATGACAGTTTATGTACGAATCGTGTGCGGCAACCACAAGCACGGGAGCATTGCATTTGCGCGTAACTGCTCTACGCTGGAGTAAACTATATATTCAAGAATCTAATTGCGAAATAGCTACACAAAAATACAATCTGGTTCATTAAAACACACGAGACCAAGTTTGTATTTCGAAGATTTTTTGACATCGCAGGGGCTTTTTCTTGTCATTTTTTCTGACAGATGAAAATTTAGTTTTTAGTTTGTGAAAATGTGTGTGCATAAAAAGCACATTATAAATCAGACTTTCGTTTCGTCTGGAAAAACGTGAAGACATCAGAGACAGTAAATCATTTTCGAGCCGTGTTGATTTGCATTATTTTTTTTATTGTTGTAAAATGTAATACATGTATAAACACAAACTACAAAACATGTGATAATTATGGGGGAATAAGTGGTCAGTCGTTTTCTCATGGTAGTAATTGTTTTTGTATTTGAACTTCCGATAGCAAGTTTCGTCATTTTTCTATGCTGCAAAATCACGAGCTACATAAGTAGTGTCATATAGTGTCATTAACAGTGCTGTGAAGTTTTCTCGAGTCTCTATTTTCGTGCTCCATTTAGATATAATAGCAACCCTAGAGTTGATTGTTTGGATCTAGAAAAATATCACTACTATCTAAAATCTGCTAATGGGAATTCGCCAATGCATACACCTCGTTCAATTAAGATAATGAACTGCAAATAACTCGAAAATGACGGACCCGGTGCGCTCACAGACCGGGTTGTGGATTCATAATATTTGGCGCAGAACACATCTATCTTTCTACGTTGGTGGGGCTTAGCCGCGTATTATAAAAATTACCCTGATGCGCGTCGCACGCAATGGGGTGGGATCTATTTAGCGATTTAATCAGAGCATGCGTTCCAATACTTCGAATGTATGAAAATCATATGCAATCTTCATGTGAATTTTAGTTGTTTATAGTATAAAATAATTTGCATATTTTTTCAGCTTTGATTTACGCTTTAGGATCACGGTATACGAAGTTTTCGGGAATCGGTTTCGATGACTGGCAGTTTAGAGTGAAAATGCTCTCGATGTGCGCGGTTGGCGAAAGTTTTAACGGGCGACCTACAACTTATGATGGCGGCAAAAGAAGAATTTCTAAAAACAGATAAAAAGCAAAGGATATTGTGGTTGGGTTTGTCACAATGATTGCTTGGCTTATATCAGGGATAAGAACACGGTTAGAGAGATGTGGAAATCCTTCTGATAGGAGTTACAAGAAAACGATTGTGAGTCAGCTTTAGTGCGGAAGCAGCTAACACGCTCCGTATGATGGAAATTGTCTGTGGCAGCTCATTTAATAAATTCGAAATTTAGTGAGACAACTAAAGATAGCGCGGTGCTTACACATGAATGAGGAAGATCTGTTGGCAACAATATTTTTGACCTTGCCAGAGAAGTTCGATCCTCTTGTGACGGCATTACAAAATATCAGTGATGCGAAAATTAACTACCATCTAGTAAAAGAATGATTGTTAGCAGAAGAAATTAAGATATGTGATCGTCACCAAATGCATTGTATTGAAAATACGGCGTATTCTAGTAAAAAGATTTCCAAGAAATTTTCGAAATTTCTAGGAAGTGCTTTAAATGTGGAAAGGTGGGCATAAGGCTAAAGACTGTCGTAATGTACCGCTCGAAGCGCAGTTGAGAACAATAAGTCTACACGTATATGTTTTTGTTGCTGACCGTGTAAGTGAACTTAAAGAGATAAAATTCAAAATTGAAATTTAAATTAGATTAAGGAGCAGTGACCATTTTATCAAATGAAATGGTATTTTTTTTTTGAAAAGCTCTTAAAACCTATAAATCACCCAGTGTTAGATTGGCTTTGCGCATGAGGATGAGCCCCACCTTACTGCGAAGTATAGCAGGCCAAATCGTAATTAACTTAATTGGCACTTAACCATTTAACGGTGATGGGCCGAAATAAATTAAGGACGGCGATCACCTCCGTCGAGAGATTTTAGGCGGATGCTCCTCTCCCATTTGCGTCGTGCTCCTTGTAATATTTTGCTACAAATTGGGGGGAACAGTACCTATCTATTTTAGCCGACTACCGATACGGCATCTGCATGCAGATAGAGTTTTCACTGAGAGCGTTTCATGTCAGAATACACTCGGCAAGCAATTTGCCCAACACACTGGCCGAGGGGCGACCCACCGCTTGTAAACATTTTTTTGGTATTGAAAAAACTTGTTTCTAAAATTATTAGTGTGTTGCCTTCCCGGGGCGATGAACCCAGGATCTTCGTGTGGAAGGCGAGCACGCATACCATCACACCACGTTCGCCGCCAAAATGGACAAATAGTGGTTTAGGTAATAAAGGAGTGCAGTTTGTAATCAATGATGTTTGTGATTTGTATCAGATTGCGCGATAATTTGCTATCTGATAATAAAGCTATACCATCAAGAATGCAGAGCTGTTGGCAACAGCAAGGTTACACATCCATGATGTAAGTATTGTATTGAATCTGAAATAAACGTTATGCTACAGCATTGTACATATGTAATCAAGAGAACGTGAAACGGGCAGAAGCGTTTAGAGCATATTGGTTAACAGTCATTTTCGAAGAATTGATCATAAGAATCCTATTGAATCCCGAAATAAAGGCTCTGAAGTTGGAGATATGTCCATTAATCACTTACGAACTATATCCGTACACATTATTATTGATTGCTATATTAGTAACTTCAAATGTAATTCATTAATATTTTAACCTAAAAACATAATTATTATTCAGGCAATCCACAAGGTAGGTTAATTTGCGTAAGTGGCTCCTATTATATAACTTTCGTATATGCTTTTTTTGTTTCACCCATATAAAATTCGAGATAAAAAACTCATATATATTTGCTGCGATTAGTGAAATATAATTCATTTATATGTTTTTAAATTTTCAACAGGATTTTATTAGAAAATGCCAAAAACGCACACAAAAATATTAATAGTATAAAGATTTACCCGTTTCATAAATTAAAGGAATTTTTAAATCTTTTAATTTTAACTACACAATAGTTGTATTTTAAAATAATTATACATATAAAACTTAACAGGACTTTGTTGGTAAAAATAATAGTGAAATATAATTAATAATATAAGAAAAAATTTACATAGTACCAGCCGATTCAACTCCAACTTAACTATTTCACTGTTTTTAATATATCTGATTCGAAAAAAATTGAAACTTTCGTATCAGGAAATAATTAACTAAAACAACAATAAATCGTGCGGTAAAGCTTATCGTCTGATTGCTTCATATTGGCAAACCTCTGCTATTAGTCCTACAAAGCTCAATATATAAATTTGGATTCAAAGTGAGAGTTATTTTGAACACAGCTAGGCTTAAAGTTATCATATAAAATTATTCACAACATGTTAAATGCACATCATAAGTAATCACAGTTCTTATCGATTTTTAAATTTCATTATTCAAAAAAATATAATTAAAACTGCTACAATCAATGTAATGCGATCGCATCTGTCTGTGAAATTCGGCTATCGGCTTAAATGGGGATCTTACGCATGGATTTTAAAGTTAGTACATGCAATATACTCGGTGGTTTTTGAAATCGAATGATCTATTTTTCGCAGTCCTTAACAACCTTTTTCGATGTTAATACATACACGACTGAAAGATAAAGTCAGATTACCCTAGGAAGATGCCCCTGTGGCCACATCTCTAAAAACGTCCCCCACCGAGACCAAAATTTAGGGTGTGGTTTCTTCGACGGTCGTATTGCAATTTAAGGTGTTTCGAGAAATAAGTATATACTCAACTTTGACTCCTACTGTGCGACTAACGGGTCCTTTAATCGAGCTAATTCTCTACCCTTCTTTTGAAGTGTTGGGTATAAAAAAGTTAATTGAATTTTAAAAAGACCACCCTATTATTATTTTATAGTGATTAATTCGTGATGCAAGTTTGTATTTTTAAATATTAGTAACAATTGGCTTTTTTTTAAAATTTTACAGAGTGGAAGATTTTTTCGCAACGTCTTGCCCAAAGTTTCCCTACTGTAAGGGTCAGGGTGTTCAATATAGAACTTTGGTAGATATTATAAAGTATGGCTATGTCCGGCACTGCAACGAATTTAAATGATTTTAATGTTAATTAAAATTAGATATATTTCCATAATCAAAATTGGTAATGATTTCAAAGCCATGTCACCGATGTTATCTGAAAATTAAGTCAGCAAATTATTCGTCTATATATGTTACATTGTTAGGATCTACTCATAGTGTTGCTTATTGCTTACAATGAAATTGTGACATGCAACCGAATTAACGCTTGTTTTTTATTATCAAGGTCGGTAGTATGAAATAATTTACAACTCCACAACAACACATATATACGATACGCTATAGCAGTATTATTGGTTGTTATCAAATGGGTACGACTCGACATATATATAGTATAACATGAAGATCAATCGCCGTTTTGCAGGAACGACTTAACGTTTGCCTTAAGCTACGAGCCATGTACGTCTGCTGGAACTAAAAAACTGAATAACGTGCTGTTATTTCGAAATATTAGAGACGATGCTGATGCAACGCTTAGAATCAGAGAGGAATCCTTACTGCAATAAATAAGTTGGGATCAAGTTTGGATTGTAGGCGGAGTGGGGTATATTTAAAGAAGCATGTCCTTCGACAAGGTGTCACCGCCTTTACATAACAAGGATTAAGAAAAGAATCAAATGTTAGCTTACAAACTTACTTTCCATAAAAGACTCCATGTGTTTTTATAGAGATAACACCCTAGGGCTCGAATACCAGAGGCTTGGCAGGAGATAATGGTATACAATCTGTAATTTAAGAATTTAGAATAGTATGTACTGAATAGTAACACAATTTGCCGAATTATAAATTTTTTATTTTTCACTCACAGGAGTTGTGTATGATAAATAAGAAAAAATGGCATTAAAGAAGCCAGTAATTGGTGGGTTTTGCTGCTGTCCCACTCTTTAGTTTGTAGACAATCTGTTCAGATACTACGGGGTAGCATACTTGTATTTAATAGTAGCGGTTGCAAATAAGTTATTCATACGCTCTGGATTATTATTACAACATCTCATTGGGTTATCTTGTATCAGGTCCATAAAAGATATGGCAGCGACATTCGACTCATGTGTACACATAATAGGGTCCCTGGCTTAAGGCTTAGAACGCCGAGACGAACTTTGCAATCCCGGTATTTCGGATTCGAATAATGACAGTCCTGTAATTTTAACGGACAATGCGATAGACTTTTACTTTGAATAAAACATTTATAGTATTGTAACGCTCCATATATGAAGGGTTCACCATAATGCACAAAATACTTCTTTACCATTAAAAAATTCGGTAACCTACAGATTAATTTCATCTTAAAAGTAAATGGGTAAGATTTTAATTAGTTGGGCATGAACCAAAGAGGATAGATATAATAAGTAGCCAGGTCACTCTGTTAATTATTTAGAATTTTACTACAGATGTATAACTGTGAGATAGTACTGCTAGTATTTTTTACACTGGGCGTTAGATGTTTATATAATGTCATATACATTATACACACATTTTCAATGGGGTTATTGTGTTTGATTTTTCTACACTGTATGTAATTATTATTTAATTCCATCTTCCAAATCACGTTGCATAAAGTATCACACTGCACATGGGATTAGAATGTATTATGTTTTATATTATTGACATGACATTCACTAAGTACCACCCCCTAACTTAAATCTATTTGATCATGTTTATAAATTTCTTCTGACTATGCTATATACTAAACATAGTTACATCTATGTCCTATGGCGTAAAACAAAAAAAAGAACCCTGGAGTACTATGGATGGGTAGAGCTTCGGCAGATCATACACCTGACTATAGGACGTATCCAAATTTTTGTGCTATGTGTGTGATGTAGACATTTACACATGTTAATAAGCGTGAAGGCAACATACTGCACGCGTATGCACTGAGTTTAATCGAGTGATTTGACGTTATCAATTATGTGCTAGATAATCGGCACACCTTTTTTGTATGGCTGTACAAGAGTTGGAAGTCTTTTGGCAGCTAGAAAATAATGTAATAAAAAAAATTAAAATAATACAATTAGCATGCATAGTTTCGTCTGTTCCTTCCTATCGCTGCTGAATGGAAAGCTCACGTCTGTCCTAGCACTAAATTGCGTAGTGTTCTTGGGCAATAATTGTTACAATTTTTTGTTTAAATATTCTTGAATGACTATATATTTAATATCATTTCGTGTATGTTCATATATACATGATTGAACGTAGCCTTCTTAAATAAATTAACCAGATTACATTTGTCTGCTTCGTTTTATAAGACCAGGAGCAGCTAAAATCATTTTTCATGACTAGTATTTTAACAGAGTGCATATCTTACCTAACGTATTTATTGATATTAGTCCACATCAAGGGTCGATCTGAAGCCAAAGTTGCCTTTCTATCATGTTTTTATTAAATTTCATGGTATAATTAAATATAAAAGAGGTTGCTGTGCTAATTGCTAAGATGTTAACCTATTAAGATGAGCTATAGCAGTCTCTGATAGGTGTGATCATAGACCGTTTTTGAGAATGAATATCATCAAGCCTCGGTTCTGATGCCCTATTTGTAGCAATTGTATTATCTGACTATCTCGCATTTATGAAAATATTACAGTTATGGGGCATCAGTGTAAATAAAATGAGTTCGTATTAATAGATCTGTAATGCTTCGGATGATTTTATATAGCACTTCTTATAAGATATTTGCAGGTTCATAGTTACTATTTGGTAAAATATATAGCTTATTCTGCTATATTGTCCTACTATAAGGTCCTTTAATAAATCCCACGTGTCTGCTGACATGTTCAGTCTCATCATCTATTTTATATCCCGAAGTTATTTTATGGTGGCTCACGCGGATCTTTTCATATATTTCGTTATTGTATATTTAAGTTTTGTGCTCACTCTTTTTGATAATTGACTGTGCTACGATATAAACCATTTAAAGATTTCAGTTATTCCGACCATATCTTATGCTCAGTCGTTTTACGCACATAACCTAACTTATTAACAGCTGTTATAGGATCTTCTTGCAGGCATTAGGCATATGATTTCAGTATAATTGTGATCCTCACTCCCCCATCTCGTTAAATGCACCGACTTATCAATTCAGCAATAGTATCAATTCAGCAAACAATTTATTTCCTCCAGTGCATTATGAGCTAGACTTATCTATTGAATATATTATAGTTTAATCAGTAATCCGAGGTTGCCAGCTACAGACGCTTGAGGTAGACACATGGTACACGTCTCATTATTATCCGATTTAGCGGTAACGGTTTCATCACTATGTTCTACTTAGTATCTTGTTTAATTAGGAAGTTCGTAGAAACGCATTTTAGTTCGCCAATCAGTAGAGCTAAGCTTTTATCAGGCATAAGTTTTGTGATGTGCACTGGCAGTAAAGGACGATGCTTAACGTTTTTTTAAGTCAACTAAATATGCATCATGGCATTTAGACGTGACTCGATTAAACAACATATGTGCAGCGTCATAAGAAAATAGATATGACGTCATCATGTTTGGGTCGAGCGAGTTACTCGCACACAAAAGTATATGAGTGACTCAGCTGTTTGTCTTGGAAATTGATCCTATCTGATCTCCTACTTAGTTTATTCACTATAAATGCGATTATCTTATTAAATATTTTCACTAATTAGGCACTAACCAGTCAGGATATTTTTACAAACATGCGATTGTTCTCAGCATATTCTGTATAGTAAAAAATTCATTATTATTGAACGTAATCCGTACATGCAGTGATACTTAGCTATACATCCCTGCACATTAAGGAATTGCTAATGTTATGTGAGGGCTAGACGAAAATAATTCAACGGAGTATGAGGCTTTTTAAACAAATATTAAAGTAGTGTAATGTAAATCTAGAATGCAATGACTTTGCGATGTAATGCTTCCCTCTTCACTAGATAATGGGTTCCGTAATATAGATTTAACTCGAATTAGTTTGTTTTAATGTCTAGGGATGAATTGCTTATACTATGGTGGCTCTATGCTAAATGCGAATTTCATATTTCATCTACAGTCTCGAACGTGCGTGAATGAAATTTTCATGCAAATGTACATAAAGAAAACTTTGTCGATTGTGGTATATTCTGCAATAACTAGGCCCATACTTAAATGATATGTAATACAAAAGAAAGACTTCGCACGCGCTAGCTGTAAAGGAAAAATGTAATTAAGAGAAGGCACATGCATAGCTGATAGGATTATATAGCTTGTACACATAGTTCTGTATATGGAATCTCGCGCTTGGATTTATTGTAGTCATTCGCTAATTTAGGTGCACTTCATAAATAGTCGGGCAGATCAATTTCTGAATATGAAATGGTAAAAATGTTTCAACAATAAGTAAGAAGCAGCCTGTAATCAACATATGTTAAAATCAAAGCTGTGAATAGTTACTAAATCAGTTGATTATTGCCACAAATGAATGTTTTCAAACAGTTTTTGACTCTGACAAGACTTGCATGTTTATAATTATTTCTGAAATTATTTTCTCAATATATTTAAAATGTTTGTTGCTGACTGGGATCTACCAGTCGTTCGTAGTGGTTCCGATTGACTACAGCATATCTTAATATGATCAGATATATAGAAATTTCCTTATATAGGTCTAAGACGTTTAACATAAAGGTTATAGAGTAAGTGAAACTCATATGTAGTGCAGTTCATAACATTATATTTTAAGGGCAGCTGCGGGAAATAGTAATTAGATCAAATTGCTAATGGGCGACTGGTGAAAAAGAATTTTATATCTTCATAATATCATTAAGGCAACCTCCCAAGCAGGCTTAGCATATTAAATTGGTAAACACTTATCTGTTTCTATCGCTGTCTGTACTATCTTTATCTAATCTTATCTATTCTGTTCTTTCTTGCCCAATTCTACTTCTCATTTTACTCGTTTCGATGATCTCAATGCTCTCTTGATCTGCTCTGCTAACTTGTTCTCTTTCGTCGTATCCATGAACTTCTTTGGTGCTTCTCCATGGCTAACATGCTTCTCTTGGAATCTCTAGCCTGCTCCATTCAAGTTTGAATTCTTACGGAACCAATAGCCATTGTCAGATATTATTTGTGCCAAGACGAGGTATGAGGGGCAAAAAGAATATAATAAGATATAAGTAGTATTTTTTTTTTCTTTTATTTTTCTTATAATTTACCAGTTTTTCTTTTTCAACTTTAAATTTCACTGGTTTTTCAATTTATTTTCCATTGTGAAAATCATGTACAAGGCTGAAAAATCTATCTTTCTTTTCCCTTTTCGCAACTTGATCATAAATTATTTTGATAACCTATAATTTACCTTTGTTATTAATATAAATGACGGATGTGTATTTTTCGGAAAATATGTGGTCTGGTTATGGGTTGGGGGGTTAGTGAAAGGGATAAACAAGGTTTAAAGGTATGTTAATGGGTTATGGATAAATGGAAATACTATATATTTAATTTGTATAAATATATTGTTATAATGTTATTATTAGTAATCTATAAGTATTAATTATTTATAATATATGGAATTTAATTTTAATAAACAATCTTTTATGAAATTATTAATCAAAAAAAAAAAAAAGTATAAAACCTATTTTATAATTAAAAAGAAAATGTGTGTAATAACAAAAAGACTATTTCACACCATAAAAAAAAACGCAAACTACACGAGTTTTAAATAACAAATAACTAGTAAATTTTGTAGATAACTGTCCCTATCCTTTTCTAATAAAATTCTATAATATACGTATTTTAAAATTTTGTAGAGGGAAATGACGAAGGAATTCAATAAAATCATGATTACATATCTTCGGAATAAAATTATTAATGGATTAGTATTTAGAAAGAGTAGTTTGTGAGGAACAGTTTTCTGGAAATATAGTATTTGTGGAGTTATTGAATGTAAGAGGAGTGAATCGTGTCGGGTATGTGTTTACTACTTCTCATCAGAGCTAATTTTTCCAAAGAAAAAAAAATTATAAAACTGTCGTTTTTGGTCATTCAGCCAATCTGGGTGCTGTTCGTGGAGTTCCCATCGGTTGCTATTCGTTAGTCCCGATTTTTTATTTTTCCGAAGAATTTATTTAGATTTTATTTCCAAATTCTATTTCCGTCATTTGATATTCCCTGAGGAGGTCTGGGTGTATTTTTTTTGTTTTTCGTGTAATTATATTTTGCGTTGGTCGCTGATTCGGATTCAAGCGCTTGCAGTGTTTTTTCGCTTTATAAAATATAAAAACAAAAAATAAAAAAAAAAAAAAAAAAACAAGAAAAAAAAGATTACAAACAAACAAAGTGAAAAAAAAAAAATCAACACACAAAAAAATGAACAAAATAAAAAAAAAAAAAACAAATAAACTAAAAGAAAAACAAACATAAATGTTTTTAAAACAAAAAAAAAAAAAAACAAGCAAAAAAAAAAAAGTTAAAAATAAAAAATAAAGAAAAAAATAACAACAATAAGACACAAGAAAATAAGATAAAAAAGAAATCAAAAATAAAAAAATAAACAAAAAATATAACAAATAACAACACTATAAAACAACAAATAAAACAAACACAACACAAAACTTAAAAAAAGAATACAAAAAAAATAAGACTAACATCCCACCACAATAAATTAATACACAAGTTACTACCAAAAAAACACATATACCAACAAAAAACAAAAGTACATCACAATAACACAATACAATTCACAAACAATAAAAAACACAATACCACAACTATCAGAAATTATACACACCCAAGTACACAACACTCTAAAAAAAAGCATACACATAAAGATTCGAACATACGCACAATAAACAAACAAAAACACCACAAGCACACTAAAAACAACGAAACACAAATACACAAAAAACCATGGAACATAGCAAAAAAATAAAAAAATACAACCAAACACAAAGAAACAAACGCACAATTCCACACACCCAGGGCATACAAATACCAAAATCACTACACAATACAAATCCCAAGACAAAGCACCACTAGCAAAACAAAAACAAAAAAAACAAAAATCACCAAACAAAAAATCCACAAGAACCACACACAAAAATTTCGCACCAGACAAAAATAAAAACCACCTACACACTACACCGCACACACCACACGAGTAAACTCTCACAAAAACAACCACAACCCAAAAAAAAAAGGAATACCACCCATACATCCAAATAAAACCACAACAAAAAACAACAACTCACAAAACCACCAACACAAACACACCACACACAAACACATCAAACAACATAACTCAATTAAACAAAAACAATCCAACGGAAAACCCAAAACACACCAACCCATTCATAAAAAAAAACAAAAAAAGATGCAAGTAAGACCTACACGGTAATAAGAAAATAACCTCACTACAACACCACCACCCCAATGCAAATAAAACACGGCTGCGAATCAAACATCACAATATTCTATAATAACTACAAAAATACACAAGAAATATTACTACAACATAACAGAAGCAAGAATATCTATAAGAAAACAACACTCACACCATCCCACAACCAACCACCCCAACAAATTAAACACAACCACCACAACACACCACCTCCATAACCGACCTCACCCAACACAAACACAAAAACACACACAAACACCACGCACATATAACCAAAGAACTACACACCACACTCAACACTAAAACAAAAATTTACAAATACATAAACAGAACCACAAACACTTACCAACCCCCCAACCAAACGCACCACCCGCCACATCACACAAAACAACACACACAAACAAACAAACCAGCAGTTATCCCCAACAAACCAAAGAAAACACACAAAACACCCCCACTACACACACAAAACATAACACCCAAAACAGTGTACAAGCCACAACAAAACAACGAAAAAAACACAAAAACCAAAAAAAAAACCCACACTCACGAGTAAAAAACTTTACAACAGCAACACACCCTACCTAACCCCCAAAAAACCCAACACCATAAA
>JARSSU010010307.1:0-81965 GCA_029619165.1 Eurosta solidaginis | reverse complement strand
GTATTTATTCAACAGTTTAGCGATACGAACTTAGCAGAGCGGGTTACAACTAGAGGAATGGCAAGAAACTTCGTTACACTAGTTATGAGTTTGGATACACAAATGTCTATGGGGTCTTCCATCCCATTTCGACCAATGTGAACCCGACCCCTTTAGACTTGGCATGAAAGTTTTTCTTCTTTTCTAGCATACGAAACACGTTTTCAGAAGTTTTTCAAATTTTTTCATCCAACTCAAAAAAAAGTTATGAATAAAAAAACACCGTTGTGTTTTCAAAAATTTAATTAAAAAATAAAAAAAAAAAAATTTCCGGCCCACTAGTGGCGAGTGGCATTAGTGGAGATGATTGCAGAATTGATTGAAGTTTTTTATGAGAAAAAAAAGGGCGAAATTCGAAAAATCTCGAAAAAATGAAAAAGTACAAAAAAAAACTTTAAAAATTTTTTTGAATTTTCCGAAAAGTACATATAAAAACAAATTAAAAAAAAAAGATCCCAAACGGGTAAATTTTTGAAAAAGCATAGCTTTCTAAAAACAAAAACGGTGTTTTTTTAAAATTCATAACTTTTTTGAGTTGGATGAAAAATTCGAAAAACTTCTGAAAAAACGACCTTTCGTAAGCTAGAAAAAAAGAAGAAAAACTTTCCAGCAAAATTCTAAAGGGGTCGGTCAAAATTGGTCGAAATGCGAAGGATATCTCTATATGATAAATAAGATGGTAAGCAGAGGGTGCTCTAACGGGGGATGTCTGCATATATATTAAACCCTCTACATTCATGCAGTGACAGAGCAGGGAGGGGCTTCAAGGCCATGTCTCAGTGATTATCTTTGTTAATAGCCATAAGTAAGAATTCCCTCAGCTGCCAGATAGATATAAATGACATATGTGCATGCCAAAGTGATATCCGAGTAGAGAAACGGTAGGAAATAAAACGAATCCATTTTATGATTGTGGGATACCTCACTACCTACAGGGTGAGCTTAGCAGGCTACATACCTGGGCGGAATCGAGCGGCCTTCATGTTAGCCAACAAGCTCTCGCTATAAATTATGACCAAGTACCTGCGAGTCGAAATAGGCAACAAGCTAAACTGAAATCAATACTGACAGGCAAGTTAGATAGGCGTACACCGCCTATACTCGTGGAAGGAGTATTTCAAGCCAGAGCTACTAGTGGAATAGAGAAGTACTAGAATATAATGGCGCATAGTGCGCTACATTAATGTCTGTTTGAGACCAATAAAAAACGATAAATTCATCTACTTCTACTTTCCAAAAAAATGGCGCGACGATGTTTGTTTCGAATATGACTGATCACACCTTACATAAAATATCGGTACCTTCGAGCTAACCGGTGCCGAAAATCAAATAATTCATAAGCTACCCTCATGGAACTTGGGGTGGGGAGGGAGGGAGGCGTGAAGGTTTAAAGTGGCATATAAATCGTTCCCGAGATTGTCGAGCTAGCACCTTAATGGTGCTGTGTACCGGAGCGTACCGGATCTGTATCCGGCAAAGGACCATCACATTGATAAACACTCCCCAAAACCTTCGGGGAGCAACCTTATCGCTACAACAACAACATCCTTAATGGTGTTGTTTATTAGTTATAGCGTTATCTAAAAGGATTGCGGAGGTTTATTCTTTGACTGCAAATTAGTTAGGGTACTTCGGTGAGTTACCTCAAGTCCCTTAGGAACATTCTTCGCCCTTAATTTATACGGGGCCAGATAACCTAAATGTAGAAGAATCTCCATATTAGGGAACCACACATCAAGATAGAATAGTCCTATGAGCCCCTACCTACTAAGTGTGGCGCTTAACCGTTTAAACGGTTATGGCCGTCCAACAAGGAGCGGCTGTCGCTTTTCTTCGTTGGGTTTACTGACGCCAAGTGGCCACACCAAAGGGAACTTTAATCGTTCTCTCACCTGGTCCTCAGCTGAGTGCGGGCTCCGCCCTCTTTCTCTGGCTTCCATAGGCGGGTTCCAATAAAAATACTTTCTTAGCCCGAGCATCATCTTTCATTCGCATAGCATGGCTTAGCCAGCGTAGCCGCTGTGTTTCAATTCGTTGGACTATGTTTGATGTCTGCGTGATACTCGTACAGCGTAAATTATAAACCTTCTTCGGTGCTCGCCGTCACCAACGCGTAGAGGTCCGTAAATCTTTCGAAGAACTTTTCTCTCGAATACTCCCAAAGCCCGTCCCCATCTGTTGTTGTCGTGGTCCCATGCTTCTGCACCATATAGTAGGATGCGTACGATAAGTGACTTGTAGAGCATGATTTTTCGTTTGCCGGGAGAGGACTTTCCTTTTCAATTGCCTACCTAGTCCAAACTAGCAAGAGTGATTCTTCTGAGCCCCTACACATCTCCATAACTGTAGACTTCCGCAAAAACCTATAGCATTGTTTTGCTTTGAAAAGTGAAGGCAATTTCTTGTATAAAGGCAAAGTCTGTTATTTTATTCGCAAGCGTATAAGGCTGCATTCATATTCGAGCCTTAACGTTGACATAGATGCTCAGTAGATCAGCGTATTAAGTTGCTACCCAAATGATGAATGATGCACCTTGTTTATATGAAGGCTGTAATGCTGGCATAACTATATCTCGAGACGATATCACTAGATCACAACTTTAACATTAAAAGTATACCCTTTATGAAGCTCAACTCCCAGCTAACAAGGAAGCTCAAACAGCCAAGCAGAGTTACCTTCGAAATCAGGAGTCTGAATACTGTTGCCTTAAACCTAAAAATTAGTTGTTAAAACGTTTTCTATAATGGGGCAAAGCTTTGCATACTTTTGTAAGCACAGCTCGTAGTGGGAAAACGTCATACCGCACACCTGCATAGATCAAACTGCGATCAACTCAAAACATCGCAATGTTGAAAAACTGAAACCTTCCCATATGCACCAATGGAATTTAAAATTTTTACACAGCCTTTTCTAGTTGATAAGTGGAGGTATTTATAAATTGTATATACAGTTCGGTGGGTTTTGAATTGGGAAATCCGGAGATACTCATGGCTTCGAAATTCAGATTTTTGAGTTAGCTCCCTATTGATCTAGGTGTCCGATATAAGAGTCACTCTTTTTGATGCGGTATAACTAATCTCATATCTGCCTTTGTGCCGTTAGTAGCCACGAACATGTTTTGCTCATGCACCCCACCGGGTTAGGGGACTTAGAATATACCCGCGGTAGGTATGCCTGTCGTAAGAGGCGAATAAAATACCCTATTGATTCAAAGGGGTTGTGTAGCGCAACCCCTTCAAGGTATTGCCAGCGCAATATATAGCTTCTCCAACCAATTGACAACCTCAAATACCCGTGGAGGATCCTGTTTCAATAACAGCCGAGGCTCTGGCGACCCCAAGTTCCTCATGAAACTAGGGGTGGGGAGGGCGGTATGGCCTAGAAGGTTTAATGTGGTCATATAAATCTTTCCCGAGATGGTCGGGCTAGTACCTTAACAGTGCTTTGTTGCCGGAACGTACCGGATCTATATCCGGTAAAGGGCCATCAATATCGATAACACTCCCCAAAGCCTTCGGGGAGTGTCTTTATCGTTAATACAACAACAACATGTTTTGCTCACTCTAGAAGTGTAAAGAGTTTCTATACATTAATGTGACCCCACTAAATATTTTCTAGTTTCGTCTCTGCACTCATTCGAACGCAAAAACGCTTTACATCAAACACTGAGAAGTACGCAAAGGCGAAAATCAGAAGGTGATGGAAGCTCAAAATTAAGCACACATACATATCTACATATGTACCTAAATACATATGCCAAAGTCGCGCAGAAGGTATTTATGTGCCTTGTCATTGGGATGGGCTTGCAATGGATTTGTCAACTCATCAATTGCCGGCAACATTACTTACAAAATACAAATTTGATCGAACACAAGAACAACAAACAAATTGCCATTCCATGTTGGCGTCAATGAACGCTGGTCTTATTTATGTTGATGAATTGTAGTAGCAGCAGACATACGCCAGACAATTTTACTACATACCATACAAAACGTATCAATTGGTTGGCCAAACTTTTCTTGTCGTCAACTCAAAATAGACAAAGGTGTGGTAGAAAAGTTTATTGTCGTCATAGCAAATGATTGTTGCGCATCGCCTTGACAATCGTCATTGCCATTGTCATCGTCAGAAAGACTATTTATATGTGCGTATCTTATATGCGTAGACGGTCGGTATCCGTCTTCTTTTCTCATCACTCTTTCGTATACCATCCTTAATAGCGGACAAAGAGTTGCAGAGCAATGAGTATTCATGTATAAACTGCGACTTGGCAACCGCAGCTTGATTTAGATGTTTGCTTTTCGACATTTTATTGGTGCTATGAGCTTTGAGGTTGGGTGAATGTCTACATTTTTTGTATGCCAATCATTACCAAGATTTTGAGAATTCATTGTCAATCCACAATGTCTATCGTCATCGTAGTGGTATTACTGCACACATGTCAACCTATGTCGAGTGGAAGTGCGGGTCGACCGTGCCCTGCAGAAAAAAGTTAGACAGTTACGCAAAGCGACAGTTTCGCACTACAAATCGCATGCAGAGCGGGACAATTGGTAGCCACACTTGTACCAACAGCGCTGAAGTCTGAGCTATATAGGTAGTTATTTGAATTAATTATTCAAAGACTGCAACTATTTCAGAAACACTCAAGACTTAAGGGCCGATTACTGGTAGTTAGCATAGACTTGACTTGACTTGGTGTAAACGTGGCAACTTAGCGATGATTATACTCCACTTAGCGCATACAATGTGGCATCATAATCAGCGTTGAAATAAATTTTTAAATAAATGCCAATTTGTATGACAAAATGTCAAATGAAATGGAAGCAAACAAATGGCATCTCAAAATGTAAACGTCACTTAGAACTTACATAGAAAATCAAAATTCAACAGACTTCTAAGTCAAGTTAAGTGTTGCAAAGTTTTGAGTAATCAGTAACATGCAATGTTAATTCAACAGAACTGTAAGTGACAGTTCTCAAGTCAAGTCAAGTCTATGCTAAATATGAGTAATGGGCCCTTTAATCAGTAAGACAACGTTCAAGAGGTCTGCGATAGGGGGCCATTCATAGTTCTGTTGATAGTTGGGAGCTAATGCGCATCTTACGCAGATGACGTTACAATTGTCATAAGTGGAAAGTGCCTAGCAAAGATTACCTCTTTGATGGATCGGGTGTTTCGAGATATTCATACCTGGGCATCTAATGTCGTGTTGAAAGCCAACGCGAAGAAGATGGATATAGTCTTGTTTACAAAGAGGTACAAGGTCCCAAATTGGACCAGGCCTAAGTTAGGAGGGGTGACCATACAGGAGAAACCTTGCACAAAATATCTCGGAATTATGCTAGATAGTAAGCTGTGATGGAAGCTCAACGTGGAGGAGAGCGTGAAGAAGGCCTCACCGGCACTTTATGCATGTAAAAGAATCCTGGGGTGTACGTGGGGCTTATCGCCCTTTATTCTCATTGGATTTTTACAGCGATTGTAAACACAAACGACCTACCTCAAAAAATTAGAGGGGTATGCAGATTATCAATGCTTAGCATTACGGGAGCCCTGAAAACACCCCGAATGCTGCACTGTATGCCATTGTGCACGTTTCACCTGTAGACATGGTAGCAAAGAACATAGCGATAACGACTTTAACCAGGCTCGGTGCCTCGGGGCAGCTTGATACGGCCATAGTAATATAGCGTCATCAATCACAAGGCGAACATACTATCTTATTCCCTATTTGCGCTTCGAGGGAGATCTTAAGGCTCAATAGAGGTGGATGGTTGGCGCAAGGGTGGTCAAATGGCGGATGTAGGAAGTGCGGGTATTTTCCAAGAGGGCGGAGTTATTTCATAACATAGGTTCTGTTTTTTGATAGAAATTTTCAGTTTGATCTTTAAAACAAACTTCGGGTAACACTACGGACTCATTCAGTCTATGTGGGGTCCTCATGGACCGGCCAGTTAACCTAACCTCACCTGGGAGCTAGTGCGCTTCGGTACAAAATAATTACAGACGATAGGGAAGACGTTATCAATACTACTGGGTTCGATCGCGCTGGTAGTCGAAGAGATTTTAGGCCGAGCTGCGCCCACGCGCGCTACTTTTAATATGCCTACAAATTGGCGGGACGGGCCCTACATATCTTACGCCGACTCCGAAGGGCATCTACATGGTAGAGGAGGGACTTAGCCCTAGGATCTTCGTTGTGGTAGACAGAGCATATTACCAACACCACACCAAGGCGGGCGCTGTTGTTGTTGTTCAGCCTTATAACAGTGAGTCTCTCACATCGACCTCAAAATTTGTATACAATGAGGAAGATACGCCATTCGGGGAATCTAGGTTGTTACAGGTTGTTAAGAGAGCATGAAGATCCGTTTTGATACCACATAACAGCACAAGTCAGCTATAGGTATTTTGGGAATCGATGCGTAGCAAATTTCGAAGTTTCATGCAGCTGCAGCAGGAAGGTATCTCCAATAAAATAGGACCTATTACATGGACTGCCAGTAACGTAAAAGTCCCAATAACTAGTGACAGCTGAACGCTGTGAACCCAGTAATTTTCAGCCGGCCCTCTGCCATCCATTAACGGCTAAAAAGATCACGCTAGCCTGCAATCGGTGGTGTCTGCAAATCACTTTCAATGCAGACTTGAGACCCATCTGTATAGGATACACGATTATCAGCGGATCTTCGAACTCCCTACGGTTATACACAAGCGGCTTAAGAGATCAGCGTGATAGTTACTGCTATAATCCGGTTTCCCAGATAATCGTAATCTCAAAATCATTGGACGCCGTCTGCGGCAACTGGAGCGTACTAAGCACTGAAGACTTTATTTGAAAGGCATTCCCTTAACTTATAATAAGTCTGTAGTTATAGCTCTCCTGATGCTCGAAATCATAGACATCGATGAAACGAGCTTTCGAGAAAAAGTTCTCCGGAAGCATCAACGAATGAAAGTCTGAAGGCTTCGCCAGTTGATCCAAGATATGGCTCAGAAAGTACTATTATCGACAGCCCATTTAAAGCAGCAAAAGTAGGGGAGACTCCCTGGTGGAAGAGACACATTGAGAAGACGTGATCTCCCTTGATGATCTCTACTGATACCAGTATCCGCAAAGCAGGGATAGCCAACGGCTAAGCGGGCTTAAAATAGTCCCTTAGTTGGCATGCCTGTCGCAAGAGGCGACTAAAGTTCAGACCTGAAGGTTCGACATGATCATATCAAAAAAGTTATGTACCGAAATTATTTGGTAGATTCTAGCAACGGCGAAGCGTGAGAAGACATATGAATTAACTATTCGCGTGACAATACCAAATAATTCTAATAATAATTCAGATAGACAGGCTGCACTAAGGCTCGGACTCATACTACGACAGCAGAAAGCATCATGAATGCCGTATATCCCTAGCGAGATGTCTCAGCACTTCAATATCAGTCTTATATGACTATCTGGACATAAATTATATAGAGAAACAAAAGTGCTCCGGTCTGTTCTTTCCTTGTGCGAAGCTATTATGGTTTAGAATAATGTAAAAAGCATCCAAAAAAATTAGTAAAGGGAAACTTGCTAAGAATTTAAATACTTCCTTGGTAAGGGTGATCCCTGCACACTGTCTAATAGATTGAAATGGTGCTCGGTCGAGCATTGTATCATACGACATTGTCCACCAAGTGGTGTGATCCACGGTAGTTGGTAAGGCAAGGGATTTTGTTTGAGGCATCGCAATGGGCCCATCCGTGGGACAAAGTCACGTGATGTAAAATTCATATTTCAATGCAGTCCTTTCAACCCAACGAAAACCAGATATATATCTCGATTTATCTCAGCGCGATCGCGAAAGAGGTAAGATGTTTTGCAAACCTGCTTGGGACACTCAAAATAATGTATATTGGATAGCATCCCAACCATTAAATTTTTAACGAAACTGAGACAAATGAAAAATAAAACTATGGACATATTCAGGCTATGTGAGGTCTTTATTGATCGGGCAGATCTACCAAGAACCAACCTTCAACAAATAATATGAGAGTTGGGACATCACAGCGTCTGTGTGATTCATAGCGTTTAGGAGCAAAACGGAAATCTTCTTCTTAATATTCAGGCCATCTGTCCACAAATTGTAACCCAACAGCTTTTGTCTGAAAAAAATTGTGCACCTTTGCAGCCCGTTTAAGGCCCTGGAACAGGTGCAAAGATGACAGTATCACTCTATTTTTTGACCGTGAATCCATAGCAAATTGAGAAAATAATTACCAATATCTATACATAAATCCCTTACTTACCCCCGTTGTTGGTGTTCCATTGCCTGCTGCAGAGCGCGCTTTGCCACGTCCACGTTTCTCCGTACGAATAGGTTGTCCATCGGCACCATAGATGATCTGGAAAAAGTTGGAAAAAATATTGATTAGCTGCATAAACAAAATTTGGAGACTACAACTTAAACATAAATATGTATGTTTTTAGACGTTTAAAAAAATTTTATCTGTTCTTTAGTTTTGTATCAATGAGATATTTTTTAAAATCTTTGGTTTCTATCCTCTTTGCGTGAACACTGTTCATTCAACTCGTGGTCACTTCTAAATTATAGCAACACACGGTATTCACCATTGTCGGAAAGTGTTCTCTTCTCGCGCCTTCAATCAAACAACCCACCACAGCATACTTCATACTTCATACCTTGTTACATCTCAACTTAGCTACCACAGTTGTGAAACTTAACGACAAATTTTATGGATAGAAAGGTCGAAAACTTGGCTATTATAGCAAGTAACAATTTAGCTATCCATGAACACACACCTCTGGATTCTATAACAATGCCATAATTTCGTTAAATATGTTATTGTTTGGGTTGGTTTCAAAGCTAAGCACAATTAATTCTCATCTGTTCACAAGGCGAACAGGAAAACGGACACTACTTTATTTAAATGCGAGAACAGAATAGTAGGAGCATTAAGCAAAACAGCCGAAGTGAGCAGGACAAATCTGAGGGAGAATGTCGAACCAATATTCTGTTTTCCTTACTCAATAAACATTAAAATAGTATTATGAAAAGAATATTCTGCTATGCTATTTCTAAATTTCAGTAAAGTTAAGATAAGCTATTTTACCGAAAGTTTGCTGTCCAGGCCGGCCATCATTCCTACGGATAATCTTATTTTTTGATATGAAAGGTCAATTTGGCTATTATTACATAGCAAATCAAAAATTTTTTAATATTTTTTAGATTTGGAAATAGTAAAAGACTTCGTTTATTGGGAACCAGCATCAACACTAGCAACAACATCAGCACTGAAATCCAACGAAGAATCAATCTTGCCAATAAATGCTACTTTGGACTAGATAGGCAATTGAAAAGTAAAGTCCTCTCTCGGCGAACGAAAATCATACTCTACAAGTCACTTATCGTACCCGTCCTGCTATATGGGCAGAAGCATGGACCATGACAACAGCAGATTGAAGCGGCTTTGGGATTGTGTTCGAGAGAAAAGTTGTTCGAGAGATTTATGGACCTCTACGCGTTGGCGATGGCGAGTACCGAAGAAGATTTAATGATGAGCTGTACGAGCTATACGCAGACATCAACATAGTCAAGCGAATTAAAACGCGGCGGCTGCGCTGGATAGGCCATGTTATGCGAAGGAAAGATGACGCTCCGGCCAAGAAAATGTTTCTATCGGAACACGCCTATGGAAGCAGAGGTAGAGGGCGGCCCCACTCCGTCGGAAGGACCAGGTGGAAAACGATTTAAAACTGCCTGGTGTGACTAATTGGCGTCGGTTGGCAGAACGAAGGAGCGACTGGCGCGTCTTTTTGGACGGCCATAACCGTTTAGGACGGTTAAGCGCGAATTAAGTATGTAAGTAAGGTTTTTACAAATTCAAGCAAGCAAGCGACTGAATTTGCTCGCCTTGTATTTGGTACTTAAAATCCTAATGTTTAGACAAAAGCCTTGAAAATTTGTCTGATAATAGTATGCCTATTTTCGAAAATATCCTGCTTAAGCCTTATCGCCTTTTTGTTCCCCTGCATGTTAAGGGTACGTGCTAAGGCATATCTCTCCTAAGAGGCGGCTTAAATTCGGCTAACTCAGTCCAAGTCGGACCAAATACTCAACTGGCAATAAGCTCTGTGTATCGTTCTCGACCATAGAAGAATAAGATGGATGAGCATATGCTGTAAGTCTGTCCCGGCTTCGCTATGACCATTGGTCAGATCAGGCTTTGCCGTCAGAATGGTAAATTTTCTCTTCACTGTCCTTTAATCCTTGAGCAAGATGAGGCACCTGAGCATTTTCAGTCGATCCAACCCGGCTTCGTTTGTATGCGATATAAGGCTTTCGGCATTCAGTGTAACTTCTGGCTTTACTGCCTTTACTGCATCAAAGAGGGCAGAATTGCCATTAGAAGGATGGTACAGCTGTGTATTTGCTGTATATCTATTTTGCTTTCGCTAGTTATGAAGCTTTGCATCAGAAGTGCAAGTCATGGCTTTATTACACCTCCCTACCATAAGGAAAATGGGACGGCGGAGATCTAAATGTACATCTGTATCGGTTTCTCCAGAATTTGATATCAAGTTGAAGTCAAGGCGTGATATAAAAAATATCTAAATGTCTGCAGAGCAGTTGTTTAGGCGGGGAAGATGTATATAGAATCGTAAGTATATTGGTCACGTCCCTCGAGGTACAAGCTGTTTTAGGTGCAGGGATAGATGTAGTGGAAGAAGTAGATGTAAAATAGAATTTCTGCCCTGATTTTCAGTAGAGTAAGTTGTAGAAGTGCCGGCCACCGTGGTGTGATCGTAGCGTGCTCCGCCTACCACACCGGATGCCCTGGGTTCAAACCCCGGGCAAAGCAACATCAAAATTTTTAGAAATAAGGTTTTTCAATTAGAAGAAAATTTTTTAAGCGGGGTCGCCCCTCGGCAGTGTTTGGCAAGCGCTCCGGGTGTATTTCTGCCATGAAAAGCTCTCAGTGAAAACTCATCTGCCTTGCAGATGCCGTTCGTAGTCAGCATAAAACATGTAGGTCCCATCCGGTCAATTTGTAGGGAAAATCAAGAGGAGCACGACGCAAATTGGAAGAGAAGCTCGGTCTTAGATCTCTTCGGAGATTAACGCGCCTTACATTTATTTATTTTTTGAAGATGTAGAAGTACAGGTATATGTATCGGTAGAGACAAAGCTATACACTACTTACATAGCCCTAAAAACAACTAAAAATTGTATGCGTGTTTCCAGGAATGGAGAGTGGATAGTGCTGATCTTGATACTTGGGGATTCGCTTACATAACAGTGATGTCTAAAATTGAAGTGCAGAAATCAGAGCAGTCTACACGCTCAATACTAATGAGAAGAAAAGCCGAACCCCTTTTTTCGACACAAGATTACTGCACCCTTGAAAGAGAGGACCTGGATGGATGTATGGAAATCCCAAGAATACCAGAGCAGAAGGTACTGTATGAAACACATAGAGTTGCCGACTGAGTGCCAAATATAGCTTTTAAACATCAGTATTTACGGATCTGTTCACCGTCTGTATCCAAGAAGGCGTCTTGGTACCCGACCAGCCATTCTCATACAGGCCACTTTGCATGTTGGATATGCTAGCCGACCCCGGAAAGCACAGGAGGCTTGTCATATAATCATTTTGTGTTTCAAAAATCAAGACCCACGGCAGATACAATAAAAAACACTTCTCAATGTAACACGCGTAGCCATAGCTGGAAGTCAAAATAACAGAAAGTTTTGTGCACTGATTACATTCTATATTAGAAATGCGTTTAAACACTGCGAACTGGATGCAGATAATGACAGCGCTACGAAACTTTGGCACACCTGCTTACCTGCGCAGAATAATTGGTAGCTATTTTAGCGACAGAGTACTCCTCTTTGATACGGACGAATAAAAGAACTACAACACCACCGGTGGAGTCTTTCAGAGATATGTTTAGGGGCCAACGCTATGGAATGGGATGTATGTCCATGTGCTACAAATCGACCCTCCCGTAAGCACACAAATTGTCGGCTATGTAGATGATATTATCGCCATAGCACTGGCCAAGAAACTGGACCTGCTCCAAGCATTCTGTAATGGCACCGTAGGAAGAATATAGCAATGGCTGACGAAGATGGAGATGGTTAGCAATGAAACAAAAGTTGTGTTTTGGTGAGCCCAAAGCGGAATGTGGATAAGTAAGTCCTAACCATCGGGGATGATCAAATAAATTCTAAGCTCTACTTGAAATATTTAGGAGTGAACATTGAAAAAAAACAAAAAATTTTTAATGGTCACTTCAGGGCCGTGGAACAGAAAGCTTCTATAGTTATTCGAGCTCTCGTGCGAATAATCCCTAGCACTGCCTGCCCAGGCGAATCTACCCATCACTCATGGGCCAACATTACCACCTCGATAATATTATACGCAGCATGAGTGTGTATAAGCTTAACGCAGATATGACGACAGTGCAAGTAATAAAAACCTTAGGGTTTCACTGGCTAGGACATGCTATGCGAATGGACTTAGACACTCCGGCTGTGAAAGTATTTCAGTTGGAAGCAGAGGATGGAAGAGATCTCAACTGAGTTGGGAGATGCAGCTGGAGGAAGACTTGACTTCTCTTGGTGCTACTAATTATCAAAAAACAGGATTATGAGTTTGTGTATGGATCTTATTTGACCCACCATAAAGTTTTACAAGCAGCCTACTGACTTACTGCTATACGAATAGCAAGTGCTTATCGCACGGTGTCTGATGACGGGATCCTTCTTTTATGTCGGAAAACCTCAGTAGATCAAGCTAAGTGACCGATCTGTATGACGTTGGGTCGATCGACCATGAGAAGATGGTATGAGTGGAAGTACGGCGAACTAAACTGCCACCTCACACAGATATTGGATGGGCACTGCGGTTGCAAGGAGCATTGACATAAGCGCAGGATAAAGGAGGATAATTTCTGTCCACACTGTCCCACCGAACTGGATAACGCTAAATCGTAATGGAAAGGTCGCGAACGGGGTTTCTGTGGAGGAACTTTCCATGAGGAATTTAATTCACCTAATATACAAGCACAGACATAAATTTCTGGACTACTGCGAGCGAAATGGCTTTTATGGCCGAGAAACGCGCATGCGAAGCAGCGGTAAATAAATCGCTTTTCCCGCCTATGACTGTAATGCTTAGCTATGGTCCCGTCGGAGTGTGGGCACATGAACAGGATTAGCACTGCTTTCTTTAGGCCATTTGAGAGCAGTTCGCTGCCACAACGTCCAAAAAAAGGGTATAGGTGAAATAAGAGTTAAAGTTAGAGTTAGCGGTAGAGGGATAGCAGAGGTAGACGTATAGGTCGAGGAAGAAGTCGACGTAAGGGGTAGGGGTAGATGTCGAGGTGGAGGTAAAGGTCGGAGCTGGGGTAGAGCTCCTTTACCAGAAATCACAATTTACCACTGGCGGCCACCGTGGTGTGATGGTAGCGTGCTCCGCCTATCACACCGTATGCCCTGGGTTCGCACCCCGGGCAAAGCAACATCAAAATTTTAGAAATAAGGTTTTTCAATTAGAAGAAAATTTTTCTAAGCGGGGTCGCCCCTCGGCAGTGTTTGGCAAGCGCTCCGGGTGTATTTCTGCCATGAAAAGCTCTCGTGAAAACTCATCTGCCTTGCAGATGCCGTTCGGAGTCGGCATAAAACATGTAGGTCCCGTCCGGCCAATTTGTAGGGAAAATCAAGAGGAGCACGACGCAAATTGGAAGAGAAGCTCGGCCTTAGATCTCTTCAGAGGTTATCGCGCCTTACATTTTTTTTTATGTATATTAAAAACGTTTACTTAGTGGAATCGATGTATTGCAGGTATGGAACTGAACAGATGAATGTTTGGAAATGCGAGTCTATGGATTTGCATGCAGGGCAATGTAAACTTAATTTAAAATATATAATAATAACGAAAACCGTTTTGTGTTGCGGTGTTTTCTCCTACAAACTCCGAACTGTGTCTACTAAGGCGGATGAAGTTTTGGTGAAGAATGTTCCATCACAGGAACACACTCGCTTTCCCTTTGCCGACGGGTGACTCCGTCTGCAACACTATCCAAAGTATTATTCATGTTACTTGTTTCTGAACTTGAACCGACTACAGCAGATTGTAGGCCAGCACATTACCCTCTCTTCCAACTTAGGTACCAACTAAGCGACACCCTAATGTGCATACTTACAAACAAACTCATACAAGTAAAATTTCTTTATAATTTTAGTCATATTTACACCACATGTGTGCATCGTGGACGTCGGACATGAACTCGAAATGCCGTTATATTACGCCGCCACCGTTGTCAAGGCGAATCGCGTAAAAATAGTCGCCAACCCACCCATCCACCAACCGCGTGTGCGCTTAACCAACAAAGTCAAAGTGGCGATTGCCTTAAAAATAATTAACTGACAGTTAAATGCATATTTCTCATTTGGCTTCGCAGGAGTGCCACAAGAATGTGCAGCACCAGCAGCAGCCAACAGCCAACATTCAATCGCATTCGACAATAAAAATAGGCATAGACAGATGATGAGGCTGGATGAATGTTGTTGGGTGGAGACATGGAATGGTGGGAATGCAACACGTAAGAGTCTTCGTTCTTGGTGCACAATTTTGAATGTCAACTTTTTGGGTGGTAAAGGCAACAGGGCCAAATGCAAAATATGAAGAGGATGCAACAGGACTGACAGACATACAGATCAGATACAGAAGCTCGTGCTTGTAAATAAAGAAAATCCTATACAACGGATGTAAGACTAAATATTTATGCCTTGTTGTTGTTGTTACTCTTGCCATTGTTGATAAAATGCACTCATTGCGGGCGGCACACATGCGCGCAGCTGTTAAATATTTTTTTTTATTGTTGTAATCGCACATGTTTCTTTGTTGTTGCTGTCATAGCGCTCCTGTTTGGAACAATTAAAAGCGACATATAATGCATATAGTCAAGAGCAAAGGAGCAGTGCTCAGTTGCCAGGTCCTATGTGCGTTAACGACTGACGTGCTGTGTTGAGCTGTCGATGAGATGGCACGCGTGCGCACATATGCCACATTGACTCAGCACATACAATTCTAAATGCGCACCGGATGAAAATATAATTCACTTAATGCAACATTTGTTATTGCTTTTTTATTATTGTTGTTTTGAATATTTGTGGCAGCTGAAGAACGTCTTTGTCATTGTAAGAAGATTGGATTCATGTTGAAAAGGAAAATCATGTAGGTTTCTTACTGGAAAAAATCCTATCATAGGTGCATTTTTTTTGCGGGTTGTGATGGAAAATACCTGATGCACCCTATTTTTTAAAGAGCCTTCTACTGTTCTTGCGTCTAGGTCCCGCTTTTTGCTGTCAGTGAGGTTTCCACGAAGCTATTGATTTGTTACCACTCTTCTGGGTAGCTCAGCATTTTTGATGTAACATTATCTACGGCCGACTCTTTCCTCCAGCAATTGTCGGTTCTGGATCCATCGAGAAAATTTGAAGAATTTGTGTTCAGAATCCTCGACGCTTCTTATTCTCTGCAAATATTTTTTGAAGTACCTGTGCGCGGAGAGCATTTAGGTAACGTAGTAATTCACTACCTTCTGGTGCTCCCTGCTTCAGCATCTATCATTAGTTTCGCTGTCAATCTGCCTCGCTGTTCATTTCCTGCCTCTTTCACTACAACCTAGACGTTTCTTTCCTCCGATACAATGCTATAAGCGTTGGTTACTCTCAGAGCTGCTGTTCGCTTTACAGCTGTTAGAAGCTTACAACGATTCTTCTTATGAAGTGTGTTTGCCCACAGTTCGGAGCTGTACGATAATGTCGATAGGGTGATGTCCATAAACAGCTTGCTTTTGCTTTATCTTGGTTCTCTGATGTTTGCCATCAGTCTGCTTATAAAGGAAACCTGTTTAGATGCCTTCTCAGTCGCATGTTATGCGGGAACTTAACTATAATCCTAAATAGGTGACTACCTTCTTTGGTGTTATATTTCCAGAGAAGGTCTCAAATCTAACTTCTAGCGGTATATGCTTTTTTCGCAGGAATATCAACTCTTTTTTTTTGCTGCTGCCAACTGGAGTCCACGCGAGTCTAACCACTCCTTTGTGCATTTCATGGTTTGAGCTGTATGTGTGCTTCTTCTGTGTCTGGGGCTGTAACGACTCCAGCAATGTCGTCTGCTTATCATACTAAGAATAAATCATCAGGTATTTCAAGACTAAAAAGTCATTGACACTAGAGTTCCATAAGTCAGGAACAAGAATTATATAAGGACGCAGTAACTCGGGTAGCTTCTGATGATGCGCTGTAGGTAGCATGGTATTTGGAATCACTGCTCTAAGGCGACCAGCATGTTTGCCTACCTCGCGCTGTTGAAAGCACTTCTTAGGTCTGAGGTTGCAAGAAGGATTACTCGCTTGGATTTAGTATTACCTAAAAACGTCTTCAACTGCGCCTAAAGTGCGTTTTTCAGGCCTAAAGCCAAGCTGCCGGGCTAATAGTTCTCCTGCTTGTTTCTACTGCGTCTGCAATACGTAGTTTATGAGCATTTCAGAAAGTCTCCGGGCCTGTATCGAGCATGCATAATGGTCGGTATGCTAATGGCGAATTTGAGCCCCCTGCATTTGAATCATGAAAACTGAACGTTGCGAGATTAATAATAACTCAAAATATCGATTCGGTAAATTTAAAACCTAAGACATTTCAGTACGCGTAGTCCACGATATGTTATGGGAATGTATGAAGATGCTCCGGCCCAAAATGTATTTTTGATAAAACCTGCCTATAGAAGCAAATATAAAAGTAGACCCCACCACGTTTAGTCCAGCAAGTCTGGAATGATATCAGATCTCTTTGAGTTTCCCATTGTCGTCAGATGGCCAATCACAGAAGGCGTTGCTTTAAAAATGGTCCCATTACCTTTCGAAATGTATAAATCAATACGCAAAACAAGTTTCAAAAATACTCGATAGACTCGATTGCTTTACCAATCAAAACACACATAATTCGTTGCTGTTAATGTGACTAGAGAATTTCTAAAACTTTTTTTAATGTGACATACATGCCAACAGTCGTCATCCATCAGCATCAGTCTTTAAGCTAACATACTGACTGCACTAAACACTGTGCAACAAAAATTTATTTTTTCTGAATTCAGAATTATTTTCGTATGCTCTCCAAACAAAAGTTTTTGCTTTATTGAAATAAATTTTAATGTTTGAGATAGCTAGAAGGGAGAAATGAGTCCTGCTACCAGTAAAGTATTAAGTAAGATCTTCTGAGCTTATTATGACCGAGTCGTTTTGGGTGCCTCTTAAGAGCGTACAAACTCTTCAATGATATTGTAATACACAAATCTTTTATTCTGGCGGTTCTAATGTTCCTTGCACTGCGGCCAAACATAATGCAACCAATGTCGAGCAGCTGAGCCAAATAATCGCAATGATGGCCTAAAAACAAGCCTTGGTGGTGCAAAGGCCTGTGCGCAAATGGACATCGCGAGCCCGAGACATGAACTAGTAGTAATGACCCTTGAAATTCGATGGAATCTACAAGGGAGTGAGCGTCAAAATCTTCATGTTTTGGAGTTTTATGCGATGTTGATGGTCCTTTGCCTTGAACCGATACGTTTCTTGGGAACGATTTGATATGACCATGCGGAACATTCTAGGTGGTAGAACCTTTTGTGAAGAACCTTGGGTTGCCTCACAGATTGCAGAAGCTTTGAGTTGCGCTGTCAACCCCTTGAAGGGGTTGTGCTACACAACCTCTTCAATACCTACAAGCATACTTGGTTGCCGCCGCTCCTCACCACCCAAAGAGTCAACCACGTAATTTGTGTCCTTTATTTGTGAATAATGTTCAAAAATTAGGTCGCGCCACTTTCCCTATAGGGAAATTTGGTACACCTCAGCATTTATTAGCAGGAGCATACATATACTAAGCTTTCCCAAATTTCCGCCCGAACGAAGTAAATAAAACAGAATAAAATAATGTTACCGAAATAGTCCCTAGATGCTACTTATACAATCCTGAAATTATCTCGAAATAGTTCTTAAATGGTTTTGAAAATACTGCTACTAAGTAGCCCCGGAGCAATAGCTAAATGACCATAAATCGAGACGGAATGATCCAGCTTCGAAATCTTCCCGAAATGGTCCCCAATTGATACGAAATTACTCTCGAATTAATTCCAGATATTACCTAAATAACCCCGAAAATAATGCAAAATTTTGCCGAAAGTCCAGTAACGATTTTTAACTTATTATGAAATAATCCTGAAATGACCCAAAAAAACAATCAAGTAGTATTGCTGAAATTAACTCGAGCCCATTTCGAAACTTTCCTGAAATTCTCTCAATAGAATCCCGAAAACAATTGAACCACACAGCATTGTCGAGATAGTAATTAATTATTACGAAATAGTCCCCGATATGGAAATAACCTAGCAGTTAAAGGCAAATCAATGAATAGCACCCACAAATTATACCGAAAAATTTCCAAGTGATCGAAAAACAATCACATAAGATCTCGAAATATTCCTAAAATAATCACAAAGACAACCCAAAACTTTTTCGAAATAGTTCCTAAATGAACCTGAAACAAATATCAAGATGATTCCGAATACTATATGGAATTCATCCCTATAGCATTACTGAAACAATCCCGAAAACCGCGGAGCTCAATTCCACAGTATAATCAAAAAAGCAAGAAATTAGTGCGAAATAGTCCCGATATGAAAATACCCTAGCAGTTATGCGCAAACCAGTGAATAGCAACCCCAAACTATACCGAAAATGTACAAGTGATCGGAAAACAATCACATAAGATCCCGAAATATTCCTAAAATAATACCACACGAAACTTTTCGAAATAGTTCCTAAATGAAAAAGCAAATATTAAAATGATCCCGAATATAATCTGGAATTCATCCCCGCAGTATTCCTGAAACTGTACCGAAAACTGTGGGACTCAATTCCACAGTATAATCAAAAAGCAAGAAATTATTGCGAAATAGTCCCGAAAAGAAAAGCACTTAGCAATTGAATGCAAATCAATAAACACGCCGAAACAACATTGAGATAATCTAAATATTTAATAAAATTGATCCAAAAACAATCACAAAATAACTCCGTGATCGCCCCGAAATGATCCCGAAAAAAACACGAAACTATTTACAAATAGTCCCGAAAGCCACATAATGATTCCGAAATAGTCCTGAAGTAATACCGAAATGGTACCGAAATAGTGCTTAAACGATCTCGAAAGATAAGATCAGTCTAAAGCTAGTCAATTAGCTCCGAATTAGTTAAATTTGATAAAGTGTGTGGTGTTTTCTCGAAAGTGTTTACTGTTACACAGTGTATCTTGTAAGTGTGTGTGCATATTAATAAGCTCATCCAAGATGCATGTGTGACTTTAATTTGAAAAGTAAAATTATTTAGTTATGTGACGTGTGTGTGCTTGATCGTTAAAAAGGAACAGCTCCCAAAGAATAGGAAGCTACATAAGGATCTATAGTATAGTTGTTGTTCTTGCCGCAGCATATTGTTGACTTTCGAAAGCAATTATTTTAATGTTCAAGCCCTCCAATGAACTCCATCAGATTTGCTCTTGTTGTTGGCAAGCATATAGCAAACAGAGTTTTGTTGTATTGTTGCAAGGCTCAAAAGACATCACATAGCAACAACATTTGAGATTTGAACTGTTACAAATATTTTTTATTTTTTATGTTATTTTAAGTTGTTCTATTTTTAGTTACCCCCAATGAATTCTGAGATGGC
The DNA here is from genome assembly GCA_029619165.1 of Eurosta solidaginis. Classification (NCBI taxonomy): domain Eukaryota; kingdom Metazoa; phylum Arthropoda; class Insecta; order Diptera; family Tephritidae; genus Eurosta; species Eurosta solidaginis. The sequence continues at coordinate 62,124 of JARSSU010010307.1, read as the reverse complement.
ACTTAAGCGCAACACCCAACATTAACTGCAATAGAGGTAAATATTTCACGAACGAGCACGTAACCGTGCTGAAGTGTAAGTATTTCAGTATGTGTAACTTAGTTTTTCAACTTAAAAATTCAATGTAAAATTTTTCTAAATTTATAAGTGCCATGGGAGAAACTTTTAAATGCGCATGGACAAGTAAATACACCAACACGGTTTTACATATGTATAAAAAAAAATTAGGGAGAAAATCAAATTTGTCTTTCTGTATATAGGGATTTGTGAGCTTAGTCCCACTACATGAATGCATTGGAGTGTATTGTTGTAGATGTGGATGGCGTTGTAGTTGCGCGCATATTCTGTTGATAATGAGGCGTAGGTACAGTTGCGCTTGCAGCTAGATATGGTATAATTTGGTTGTGTCACTGTTTTCGAGGCTTTAGTAATTGAATAGAAAGGAAAACATGACTGCACTGAAGCGCCAAACTTGAGCACAGCTGCTCTGAGATACAAGACCTTTATTCCGCAGCAAATTTTGTGGAGGACACCCATAAAGAAAATGATGGTTTAATCGTATGTTTTCAAGTATAAATATTTTTTTTATATTATCAAATTAAATTCAAGTAAAATCTGCTTTACCAAGTAAATCGAAAGAACGAATATTGATGTTGTTGTTGTAGCGATAAGGCCTTGGGGAGTGTTATCGATGTTGATGGTCCTTTGACGGATGCAGATCTGGTACGTTCCGGTACCAAGCCCGACCATTTCGAGAAAGATTTGGTATGACCACATGCGACCTTCTAGGCCATACCGCCCTCCCACCCCCAAGATCAATGAGGAGTTCGGGGTCGCCAGAACTTCGGCTGTTAATGAAACAGGATTCGCCACGGATAGGAGAGGTTAACAATTGGGTTGGAGAAGCTATATATTGCGCTGGCAACCCCTTGAAAGGGTTGCGCTACACAACCCCTTGAATCTATTTGGTATTTTAGTCGCCTATTACGACAGGCATACCTACCACGGGTAAATTCTAACCACCTTACCCGCCGGGGGAGTAACGAAGTAACGGATGTTAACTTGTCCAGTAACTTCTGTTAACACTATGGACTCATTCAGTCCATGTGAGATCTTCACGGACCAGCCAGTGCAACCTAATCTAATTATGGAAACAGTATGTGCATGTGTTGTTTTTATTGACCGACATGGTCATCCTTACCGTCCTTACCACCAGCTGTGGCCATCTCCCTGGAGGAAAAAACTCTAGTTGCTGGTGCTAGTACGCTTCTTGTGCATTCGGAATTAATACTAGTTCGCCCTCTATCTCTTTGACATGCATTCAACTGGCGAATTTAACATTGCGATGTCTTGGGCGGAGGAAATTGTCCTCGTTGCGAAACTTTTTCCACTCTCGAACTAATTCGTTTATTGGCACAATTTCGTTCGTCCAGAACCGAAGAGAATTTCGACATGTTTCTTATAGTACGCTTTCATCCCCTTTCTTGCTATGTCCATTAAAGTGGGAATATCAGTGGGAAAGGCTTTAAAGTGTAGCGAAAGGCCGCATACTCCTTTTCGTTTATTAACCAATATTGCTACAATAACAGCTGCATACTCCTTAAAGCTAGCTGTTTTGTTTTGTAGATATCCTAGATATCAAAGAGATGTCAAGTGTGAAATATAAAAACCTAAACTGGCGATTTTAGATCTATAGAAAATCTAGTTACTATTGCACTAGTACCTATTTTGTACTTTAGGTCTAGTTCTGAACCAGAAATTTTTATCACTACTAACTGACTTCCCTACAGGGCTACGCTACTTCGGGACTGCGGTTGTAACGAAGACTTCATACCATTCATGAATAGAGCTGAACAGTAATCTGATGAAATTTCAAAAACTCGTAAAATCTGAACCATCAGTTTTATGTGATACATATTATATATATCACCGAACTTAACAATTTTGTCAGACAACAATGTATGCCTTAGATGTACCCATCTTGTAAAATTTGAAGCTTCTAGTTAATAATATGCGGAAGAAATTACGAAAACCCGTCTTATCCGAAAAATCTGTTTTATGGAAGATATCGGTTTTATGGTCTGATGCTGTTACTTACGTACTTACTTAATTGGGCGCTTAACCGTCCAAATGGTTATGGCCGTCCAACAAGGTGCGCCAGTCGCTTTTTCTCTCTGCCAACTGGCGCCAATTGGTCACACCAAGGAATTTTAAATCGTTTTCCACCTGGTCCTTACAGCGGAGTGGGGGCCGCCCTCTACCTCTGCTTCCATAGGCGGGTTCCGATAGAAACACTTACTTGGCCGGAGCGTCATCTTTCATTCGCATAACATGGCGCAGCCGCTGCGTTTTAATTCGCTGAACTATGTTAATGTCTGCGTTCAGCTCGTACAGCTCATCGTTAAATCTTCTTCGGTACTCGCCATCGCCAACGCTTAGAGATCCATACATCTTGCGAAGAACTTTTCTCTCGAACACTCCCAGAGCCGCTTCATCTGATGTTGTCATGGTCCATGCTTCTGCACCATATAGCAGGACGAGTACGATAAGTGATTTACACAGATAATTTTTCGTTTGTCGAGAGAGACTTTACTTTTTAATTGCCTACATAGTCCACCGTGGTGTGATGGTAGCGTGCTCCGCCTATCACACCGTATGCCCTGGGTTCGCACCCCGGCAAAGCAACATCAAAATTTTAGAAATAAGGTTCTTCAATTAGAAGAAAATGTTTCTATGCGGGGTCGCCCCTCAGCAGTGTTTGGCAAGCGCTCCGGGTGTATTTCTGCCATGAAAAGCTCTCAGTGAAAACTCATCTGCCTTGCAGATGCCGTCGAGCGGCATAAAACATGTAGGTCCCGTCCGGCCAATTTGTAGGGAAAATCAAGAGGAGCACGACGCAAATTGGAAGAGAAGCTCGGACTTAGATCTCTTCGGAGGTTATCGCGCCTTACATTTATTTTTATTTTACATAGTCCAAAGTAGCATTTATTGGCAAGAGTGATTTTTCGCTGATGCCGTTGGTTCCAACATGGCTAAATCAACTCAGCTCATTGGTGGGTCTATCTCTTCTCTTTTAAGGACTTGCAATTTTGAGATTCGCGCCAAACTCAATATACCTTTTAATTTTCATAAAAGTACAAAACAGAAGGTAAGCTTCTTGTCGCAGTGAAACAAGGAATACCACGCGCAGAAAAAAAGCATCAACATCATTAACTGTCATTAAGTTGAGTTCAAGAATGTCATCGAATATTGTTTCGTTTGCATGCCAACAACAATAATTAGCACAAACACATGTTCTCCTGTATAGTTGTCCTGCTTTTGTGCTTGGACATACCCTTTCGCAATACCAGTTTTACTCCAAAAGTAAAACAAAAAACAAGAGGCGTAATAAAATGGGCCATAATCACCACAGGCGATGGCGAGAAGCACCTGTTCATTTCTCTCTTTTAGTTACAACGATAATGCGTGCACATTTTAAGCAACCACGAATCTAAAAAAAATTTACATCTGCGAATTTAACCAAACGAACAACGGGCCAAAAGACCAATCCATCAAATTAAATGCAACAGGTTGTTACTTTGTTGCTACTTGTTAGTATTGGTAATTGTTGCGGTTAGCTGAAGGATTGCTGGCCCTTTTTAGAACACAAAAGTGAAATATAACAGTTGATATACAACACGGCAGGAACACAGACGAACAATAAGCCCACAACAACAAACATGCTTAATAATAATTATTATTATAACTAGGGCTATTTAGCAAGGCGGCAACAAGCCAACATTGCGTGTCTAATAAATAGAGTATATGCATGTATGTATGTATTTATATACCACACACGAATACATCTCCAATTTATCGCCTACATATAAATATAAATAGTAAATATACAAAAAGGGATGACAGACATTTACAACATCAACATTTGGTGAACTTGTTGCGCGCCTCGTTAGTAGGCGCTTTTGGCCAAGAAACCGAAAATGTAAACAAAAATGTGTTTCACAGTGGCGATGTGACGTTGGAGGTACGAGATAACGACTTGGTAAACCACAAAATAACACAACCTTAACACACAACATAACGAAAACGCAAAACACGCAAGCACAGAAACGTACACACGATATGCACAGAAGTTTGCTAACAACAAAATTGCTAATACATAACTACATGTATGTTACACTGGGCCGTGCGCTTGGAGGGTTTGGGGGCTGCAACCTCAAAAAGAATGTAAAGTAGTGCCTGCAATTGGTGATTTAGCTGTCGCATATGTAGCATTAAGGGCCCACAAACTTGATAAAAATAAATAAATGACCGCATTTCGTTCTCCTTAGCGGACGTTTATCCAGGTACGTCTAGCGAATTTGAAGCATTTTCATTAGTTAATACATGTCGCGAAACTCCCGAAGAGATTCTAGGCTGAGCGTCTCTTCCAATTTGCATGGTGCTTCTTTTGAATTTTTCCTATAAATTGGCGATATGCGGCCTTTACGCCGACCCTGAGCGGCTTCTGCAAGGCAAATGAGTTTTCACTGAGAATCTTTTAACGGTGGATATACAGCCGGAGTGCTCTGCCAAATCACTGTCGTGGGTGAACCCGCTTCAAACAACTTTGCAAGGGACGGAAACTCAGGATCAAATCAAATTTAAATGTGTTTTTCTTAAGTCGCGCTACCACCATACCACGGCGGCAGCCAAGAAAATAGCGCACAATATTTAGGAAATCGCCTTATAAGTGCGTGAACGGGTTGATTTGATCACGTTTAACCTTTTAGGTCATAAAACCCTCCCCTTCTGTGAAGTGCTTTGGGTCCCCAGGGCCTCACCTGCTGAATAAGTAGGATTCGCCACGTGTAGGTGCGGTTGACATTTGAGTCGGAGAATCTATAAATTATATTGGCAACTTCCTAAGAGGTTTGCGCTACAAAACTCCTTGAATCTTACACTCCTTCCTTTTGTTGTTTAGGGGCATCGATTCCATTACCATCAAAAGGCAAGAAAAATGAGTTGAAGTACCCACTTACGCTATCAATTATCAGCCTCTAAATCCCAACCTTTGCCAACGCCAAAACTCCATCCCCAAAAGTATCTAAAACTGAATCATGTGCACAAAAAAGTATGCAACATTTAGTACCATATCACTAGGAACAACAGTCTAACTCTTATACTTTTGCATAGGTCCGAGGCGGTTTTCTTATGACAACATGATACAAAATTTTGCTAGCTTTTCTGCGCACTTCATACGGTTTTAGAGTTTTTTGGCGATGGAGTTTTAGTGTAACCGAAGTTTGGAATTCGGAGGCTGACAATAAAATTCTTTCATCGGTAACTAGATAAGGTAGCCGAAGTATCGATATAAAAACCCAAAATGTTTCATAGGTATTTATTTTTATACTCAGCGTGCTTTGCACACAGAGTATATTTACTTTGGTAACATAGCGGTTGGTCGTAATGGCATAAACGAATCAGACTTCCACATATGAAAACGCTAAGGATGAAAAAAATAATCGATTTAGCCATGCCCGTCCGTGGCCGTGGTTATCATCCGATTTCGCTCTTTCAAATAGCGATTGGAGATGATGCCAATGATCCCACATATCAAATTTCAAAAAGATATCTCAATATTTACTCAAGCTATCGTGATCACAGACAGACGGATGGACGGACATGGCTAAATCAATCAATTTTAACAAGCTTATATTAGCTCCACTTGTATGTTTGTAACTCTCTAGGTAGGCGCGCAAAGAACTCTGCTTAATAGCGGAGACATGAACCTCTGTGCTACGGCGTTTTGTTGAGTTTTTTTTTACTATATTTATTTAAAAAGCATTTGGATATTTGTATGGAAGTCTATATTTATCCCGATTCGTTTATGCCGTTACCATCAACCGTTAGCTTACTAACGTTCACAATATTGAACCATATCAAAAGCTTAAAATTTTTGGTATGTTCCTTAAAATGCAGATGTACATATAAATATGTAAAATAAACGCAGCATAAATCCAACTTCGGTTACACCCGAACCTAGACACACTTACTTATTTAATTTATGTTTATCAGGATTGCTCAATACAATTGCCTTATTTAAACGGTTTTATTTAGCTTGACTTGACAGGCCGGCCGCATGGCCGTTATGAACGAATTTTGTAATTGAAATTTAAGTAACTTCCCAATAAGCTACAAGCTTGAAACTTGGAATATAGTTCAGAACCCGATGACAATGCAACAATAAGAAAAAACTCCGATAGGTGGCGCATGGATCGAAATATTTCAAAAAGTCCTATTTTTAGGCCGATTTGGTTAATATATGGAACACATAATACATACATGAATAGAAAGCGACCTATAAAAAATCTCCGCTAGGTGGCGCAAGGATCGAGATATTCAAAAAACTCGTATTTGTGGTCCGATTTGGCTCATATTTGGAACACGTAATACATGCATGAATAGAAAGCGGCCTGTGAAAAAATTCGACGCTAGGTGGCGCTAGGATCGAGATATTAAAAAAATCGTATTTGTGGCCTGATTTGGCCCATATTTGGAACACATAATACATACATGAATAGAAAGCGACCTATGATATCCGATTTGACTCATATTTGGAACAAATATTACGTACAGACCGGTAGAAGTGACATCAAAATATTTTGGAGTTCGAAGAGGGACAAGCATACGTGGCGCAGAGTCGAGTGAAGTCTTCGGAAATATTATTTATTAAGGACTTAGCTTGCAACAAATTGTCAGGAAAGAGTCCGTGTTATAATGAGTACCCAAATCAACTAAATATATGAGTAATAGGCAATAATAAAGACAATTGAAAATAAATAATTAAAAAAATTTTTAGTTAAACGGTTTTATTGAAAACAATACCTACATTAAGTAATAATAATACTAAAAGCTAGAAAATAATTAGGTAGGTCCTAGTCAACACACTCCTCATCAATCTAGGGCGTTGATCATACAATTAAAATTAAATAAAAGCGTTGGACGCATCAAATTTCTATTGATAGTCATAATTAAGACCAACTGAACCTTAATAAGGTCATGTTACGCCTCACATTTTTAGAAAATTCACGCGCCCAACGCTTTTATTTAATTGTCTGATCAACGCCCTAGATTGATGAGGAGTGTGATGACTAGTACCTAGGACCTACCTAATTATTTTCATAGCTTTTAGTATTATTATTACTTAATGTAGGTATTGTTTTCAATAAAACCGTTTAACTTACATTTTTTTTAAATTATTTTATTCATCTCAAAGTTTGTTCTTCATTCTCGACTGCAGCCTGCCTGATTGTGACTAAAACACAACCATGAGAAAATACAAATATGCATAATCGACATCCCCTTGCAAAATTTATACACACGAGACTAATCTAAACACTAATACTTATACATGTATGTATGTATGTACATACCTACAACGAAATAGGGTGGCAACGAGCTTTTTGAAGGCGAGCCTTTCGGCGTGAAGACAAATTTCGTCGTATGAAGCCAACACAAAAATATAAACAACAACAGGAGCACCAGTTAGCAACTATGACGGCAACCTAAGTAAGTTGTGCACAATGATGATGATGATGGCGATGACGGAGGAGACACTCGCTTGTCGATGTATTAGTGTTGTTTGTGGTCTGTTTCCATGTGGCTTTGTAGGTGAAACCTGACCTAAGTCAAGTAAAATCTTGGTGGCTAATACCTACAGCACGCAGTCGCCAACAACAACAAAATAGCAATAAAACATGCTCACATGCCGTTGGCGCCAGACAACGACGAATCGTTTATTGTGTGCGCCAAAAAAATATGAATGAGCCTACAAATTTGTTCTCATTTTGGGGATGGAGCAAGAAAAGGGAAAAGGCAAGAAACTGCAAAGACGGCGTCCGGCTACACATGAAGAAGGCCATAAAAATGATGTTGTACAATTTCAGGCATGAATGTAAACTTGTGCAAATTATTATTTATTTTTTTGTGTATTGAAAGAGTAACACTATTTTGACCAAAATACAAATAGACTTATGTACGATGATATAGAATACTTTAATAGACTGATACAAGTTTGTAGCTTCGACATGAGGTACTGCATTCTAAAGCCATCCGTCCCCAAATGTCCAGTGTCCGGTGAGTACCTGAACTTATCTTAATGTATCACTTCTATTTGTTTTTAACCGTATGATGGAAACATGTACTTAAAAACTCTAAGGAGGCTTTTGTTGGACTCGCCAAGACAAGTTTGGGGTACTCCCTTTAGATCCGGCGTCAGAGAGACCCAATCCTTGGCATTTCAACTTATCGGTCAAATTGTTACCCTGCATGTTACGATGCCCAGCATCATATGTACATGCGGATTTTTAGCAGAGCGACTGAGATTTAGCAAAGCAAGCAATGAATCAGTTTTCGCTTGTACTTCCAGCAGTAAACATCTCAATCGCGAATTCTATGCGGAAACTTTTTTCGTTATTCTCCATGTATTCGCTCTCACTGCTACAAAAAATTTTACGTTTGCGTTAAAAGCTCTGCTGACGTTGTTATCTCTTCTCTAAACTGACCAAATTTATTTAATATTAATATCGCTGTCCCAAGAGGCCGAAAAGAGCAGCCTGTATTCTGAGAAAACGGCTACCTTGTTACCTGTACTATTTATGGTAGCATAGAATGGATGAGACCTTCAATGTTGCAAAGACTTCTGCTGCTACTCCACAAGCCATTTAGTTCCGTAAAATGCCTATCCTTTGAGTGACCACCCTTCATATCCAATGCTTCCTTACAGGAAAGAAATAGGAAAGTGATCGTATCACAGGCAGATCGTGTAACTTTGCCTTCCATGCTATTCACGTAACTCACGTTTGCCTTCCTCGACTCCTGTCGAATGACAGTCTCGTTCTTCCATGCCGTGACTGTTGGCCGCAAACCACATTTTTTGCATTTTTTTTTCATTTTCAGCACTATTTTGCGAGCACATTTCACTTTACGCTGTGTTCAGCCTACTCTAGCTTTGAAAATTCTAAAACAATTTTTACTTTGGGTATATAGTCGACCCCAAAATAAATATAATGTGGAACCAAATGGAGCTCTAAATACACTAAACTAAATAAAAGATATCGTGGAGGTTTGATCAAGAGATTATCTCTCCACAGGTACATAAGGTGCATATTTCCGCCACTTTTAGTCATGATCTTAAACCAACTACATCGACTAATCGAAGTCCACTACCTCTGCCAAATATTTTCGTCAGAACCCCGCCTACTAATTAGGTGTACTTATGATCTTTAGCAGGATTAGCGGCTCCTGACCTATTATTGCCCCTATTTCCCTGGTATGAACTTAACTTGCAATTGAAGCGGCTCATCGCCAATCGTAAACAAGCTAACTGAACTTTATCAGGGCTGCTTTAGACTTAGTAAATAGGCCGTCGACCCAGATTAGCCAAATGTTGAGCCAGACTAGTGATTTGAAAGTAGTTTTCAACATCACCAAAGATTTAACTCTGTCTCGATTACTTGGTTTGCTTTTAATATTTATTATTAAATAAAATAGCGGATAAGAAAGTCGCCAAAAAAATTAGTAAATGCAATGAGGCTTAGCTATGCAAACTTTGTTTCAGCACAACTCATTAATTTAACTCTCTTTAAAAATTAAGATATAGGTCGTCCCGAGCTTTTTGCTTGTCCCCAATAAAAGTCTTTGTAATGAAAATAAAAATTGTGGTTATGTTCTGTAACCAATGAAAATGATTAAAATATAGCATTCCCATACGTGGTACACAATCAAATGGCACTTATGGATGTCTGAGTGTATGTGCAACAGGCCCGTCTTATGCCACCCAAATATGCAACTCTTTAACGAAATTTCCCTCTCATTTCAATTTGAAGCAGCAGCAGTGCAATTAGCAGCAGAAAAATCAAATAAGTGAAATAAAAGCTTATTTGCTGTCATTGTGTATGTACATGTGTTATTACATTACAGTTGCATATCCTTGACCTCGATTTGTGGGTGGAAACACAATAGCACACACACACACGCATTCAAACAAACAATAAAGATTGCAGTCTTTTATGTATGTATGTGTGCGTTAGTCACACACATGGTAACCCATCAATCGTGGGCGCTGGTCGCTTGGGGTCCCACATCAGTATTTTGCTGAATGTTTCAAAATTTCCAATGACTTGCACACATTTTAAAATGCACAAAAAAAAATAAAAGCAGGTTAACTTACTACTAAACAAAAAAGAAAGAATTTTTATGCGTGTAACATTTTCTACCCTTCTAATTTTTATATTTGTGTTTTTTTTGTATGTGTGTGTATAGCATTATTTGGTGCTCTGGGTGAATCAACAGTAAACAATCAATGAAAAGTGAATTCAGCAGCTGATGAATGGTCTCGGTCGTACGACATATCGGTGGGTGCTGTAGGACAGATATTTCAACGCAATTAAACTTGTTAGATGCAGCGAAGGGTGTGTGCTTAAAAAAGCAATGACTAATTTTGAAGAAGGAAAAGTGTCAGGTTAAATTTGACAAGTTGATTTTTTCGCGCTTCAGCACTCACGCAATATTTACTGAATGACTATAGGTGGTGAGTTAAGGACTATACCTCGCCATTTGATACACACATTTTTTGTACACTGGTTGCCAAAATATAAGTTTTATAAATACAATTTTTGGAAATTTTACATACATCTTTCTCGAAAATTTACCAGCGAATTCGGCGAACAAACAGAAGATTTAAATAAATTATGCCAGAAGGAACCGATGTCGAAAATATATTCCACCACGACTACTTCGAACTGAGAAAGCATATATCTGCTTGGAGTAAGAAAGCGTTTTTTGAAAGGGAAACCATTCACCGAGATTTTAATGGACCGAGCAAAATACATGTATAAAAACAGACCCTTATGCCAAGTTTGGTCGATAAGAAAATCGATAAATAGTCCGGTCCAGAACCCGGGAATAAGCCTACCTATACGATGTCCAAATAAACCTATCATTCTAAGTTCACTCTTCTATTCCTTTTACAGCCTCGAACTAAGTGCGAAAATACGACGAATTGTATATAAAAATATTAGAGTGAACAATCCAAGAATAATACCAAACTCGAGAATTTTTCTAATATTCATTAAAAATTTGTACAAAAGATTGTATGAAAAATTTGCGCATGGTCACGAAAAATATAACAGTTTTAATGGAAGAATTTTTTGATTTGCTGTTGCCAAACAAGTTACTTACTTACTTAATTGGCGCTTAACCGTTTAAACGGTTATGACCGGCCAGCGCTTCTTTTCTCTGACAACCGGCGTTAATTGTCACACAAGTAGCGAACAAATTAAGGGCGTCGTATTGACGAGCAGAGTAATGAATATTTTCGAACTCCCGCTAAAACTAAGTCGCCGAACCGACTGGATCTTATCAGTTCAGTTTAATACTTGGTAATTGTATTATCGACCATGTTTTACTATACGCCGAATTATAGAGGATTTCCATTGTTTTATTTTTGACAGGTCTCATAAATTAGTCGGCTTCAAAGTAAGAAAAAACTAGTCGGAGCTTGACTCTCTTGGCTGTCACGACATTTTTCAAGCTCAAATCTGTAACCGTGACAGACCCCGTCTAACTGGAAACTGGCGTTAACAGCGAAAGCAACGCCAGCCTAGAAACCAGCGAATCACTCCTCCCAAAAAGAGGTACTTTGAAATGAACAGTCAACTTTCCTTTGTTTTCCTTTCTTGACGAACAAAAATAACGATCTATAAGTCTCTGATCTAATTATGACTCAGAGTTCTGGATGGATGTGCAAGCAGTTGGTATTGGTAATTACGGCTATATAAACATTCGCATTCGGCAAGAGAAAATCAAGGAGCCCTCCACTGAGCTGAAAAGATTTGATCTTCCATGCGACTCTTAATCTGCAGCAGTTGTCGCAAAGTATGAATATGGTAGTGCAAGCTCAGTATGTATGTATTTTGTAAATTGTAAATTTAACTTGTAAGTTCTTAGGCTGTGCCAGGGTGCAAGGAGCGATTGGACACAAATGAAAGACTATACATAGTGAGGCTAAAGAGCTAATATTCAAGAGCTTTTGAGTAACTGTCACAAACCTTGCATAAGGAGTTCCTAGGAGCCACACAGAATCGGTAAACGCCTTTGGCAGCATGCACCCTGTGAGCCCCGTTATCAATATACACTATCCTACTCTTGAAGAAGAAAAAAGCACATTACCAAGTGAGACACGAGTCACCCTGACCATCCTTCAGGGCGCGCTAAGCAGACTGCACACCTGGGCAACATCGTGCGGCCTCAACATCAACCCTAGCAAAACAGAACTGATACTGTTCAGTAACAGAACAAAAATACCAACTTTTCGACTACCCTCAATAGATGGAGCGGAACTCTCGCTCTCTACTAGAGTTAAGTACCTAGGCGTCGAAATAGACAACAAGTTAAATTGGAAAACCAATATCGAAAAAAGAGAAGAGAAGGCGTATATCGCATACTACTCGTGCAAGAGAATAGTGCAGCAGAAAATGGGGGCTAAAGCCAAAACTAATGATGTCGCTCTACACGGCGGTCATAAGGCCCATCCTGGCGTACGGAGCCATAGCATGGTGGCCTGCCCTGAACAAGCAATACAACACTAAAAACTAGACAAAATACAAGAGGCCAGGGGTACAGTGCACTAGATCGTGCGCGGATGCACTAAACGTTATACTTAACGTGCCACTTACCCTCCACATCAGATATACAGCGATCAGCACAGCCATCAGACTAAGGGAGTCTAAATGCTGGAAAGAAAAAGATTATGGCAACAGTGACATCCTAACAAGGCTCACCGATGTGGATTCGACAACAGATTACCTCTCAAAAACACTGATTTTCGACAGAAATTACAAGGTGCAGATACCCTCTAGAACGGATTGAGCGGACGACAGAGTTGGCAGGGAGGATGCCACCTCAATCTACACTGACGGGTCCAAAAAGGACTGCGGCGTTGGTGCAGGTGTCTACTCCAACCAACTAAAAGTCGCAATCCCCATCCGTCTTCCAAACACAGCCAGCATCTTCCAAGCAGAGCTGCAAGGAATAGAGAGGGCCTGTATCTTCCTTTTGCAGAACCGGATAGACGGTGAGGTAGTTTTATACTCCGACAGCCAAACGGCACTCAAAGCGATAGAATCACCGTACACATCCTCTAAAGCCGTCGATAACTGTAAGATGGGTGCTACGTAAAGCAGCCAACCAGGCAGCTGTCACTCTCAGCTGGGTACCCGGCCACAGGAACATTGACGGCAACGAAAAAGCGGATGAAATAGCAAAGGAAGGAGCATCGTTAAACATCACGGAAGCAGTCGCGGAGCATCGACCACTCACATCAGTTCAAAGAGACATTCTCACCTATCTAAGGAAAATAGCAATCCGTGATTGGTACTCTACGGACACCTGTAGAATCACCAAATTAATATGCCGGACTAAACCAGAAAAGAACCGATGACCTAAATAGGTCTAGGAAGGAAATATACAGAATCGCGGCCACTATTACAGGGCACTGGTCGTTTGGCACACACGCGAATAGAATGGGTATCCCCTACAATGAGAGGTGTAGGAGCTGTAGACAGGAGGGTGCCGAGGAATCGGTTACTCAGTTTCTCTGCGAGTGCCCAGCCCTTGCGAATTTTCGGTACCCGAACTCTAGGCAGTTATGTGTTTCCGGACTTAAGGGCGGTGTCAAACTGCCGAATCAAGGACATCAGTAGGTTTATTGATCTAACCAGGATGTTTGAGTAAAACTATACGCAGGGTACATCAATCCAAAACGTTTTGGTTCAGGAGGAAGTGCATCAAATGGCGCCTAGAACGCTATTTGGGCCCGGCTCCATAGCAGGCAGCACAGCAACCAACCAACCAACCACCCGGACCAACTCTGTTTTGGATACTGTAACAAGTTAAGCTCTTACTTGTCCAGAATCAACCCATAGAAAAGGAAATGAAATTGAGAAAGAAAGGCAGAAAGAAAATGGCAAGTTGTTAGAGTTAAGATTGGCATTATCGATATTATTATGAATGCAGTCACTCTTTGCAGATCCAGGATAAGTAAGTTAGTATATCAAGCCTTAAGCTATGTACAGGACAGCTGCTCTGTAGCAGTCTATCTCCTAGCTGAGGAAAGAAAAAGAACACAAGCTATAGACACCGAAGCGACTAAAGATGGTAGTGACACACAGGCACGAGAAGAATCGAACCGACGCTGGAAAAAACAGAATCGCAACAGTACTGCCATTAAAAAATTGGCGGCACTCCGATAAGGAATACGGTAACATTTCGATACCAAATCGATAATAATCCTACAACTTTTCGATAAAAAATCAATGACAAGCGGATAACAAATTGGTCGATAACTTCTTATAAAAAATCGATAGCTGTTCGATAATAAATCGATAACATTTTTGATAACACTTCAATAAAATCATTCCGACAGTAAATCGATAACTTTTCGATAACAAACCGATAAATATACTCTACCACGTATACACTTTGTTTCCAAATTACGCTACAGTGTGGTGACTACATTTACGCTTACATTCTGTATTACTTCATACAGCATACGAACACCACTCACTACGCCTGCATTTACATTCTACATACACACACTATATAGCATACCACTTACAAAGACTACGCCTACTTTAACTTTACACTCTTTCGGAATCCCCCATACCGTGAGCAAAAACATTTACAAATCAAAACAAGTAAGGACGGGACTGTCTTCGGCTATGCCGAAGACTTCATACCTTTCATGAATGGGGCTGAACAATAATCTTATCCCGTTCGTAATCTCCGAATAATCGGATGTATAAGATAAGAAATATATAGTGAACAGATCTACTACCTAAACGATTTTTAAGATAAATATAAAATAAACAAGTAAGGAAGGTTAAGTTCGGGTGTAACCGAACATTACATACTCAGTTGAGAGCTATGGTGACAACATAAGGGAAAATAACCATGTAGGAAAATGAACCGAGGGAAACCCCTGGAATGTGTTTTGTATGACATGTGTATCAAATGAAAGGCATTAAAGAGTATTTTATGAGGGAGTGGGCCATAGTTCTATAGGTGGACGCCATTTAGGGATATCGCCATAAAGGTGGATCAGGGTTGACTCTAGAATTTGTTTGTACGATATGGGTATCAAATGAAAGGTGTTATGAGTATTTTAAAAGGGAGTAGATCCTTAGTTCCATAGGTGGACGCCGTTTCGAGATATCGCCATAAAGGTGGACCAGGGGTGACCCTAGAATTTGTTTGTACAATATGGGTATCAAAAGAAAGGTGTTAATGAGTATTTTAAAAGGGAGTGATGCTTAGTTCCATAGGTGGACGCCGTTTCGAGATATCGCCATAAAGGTGGACCAGGTGTGACCTCTAGAATTTGCGTTTGTACGATATGGGTATCAAATTAAAGGTGATTAATGAGAGTTTTAAAAGGGAGTGGTGGTAGTTGTATATGTGAAGGCGTTTTCCAGATATCGACCAAATGTGGACCAGGGTGGACCCAGAACACATCGTTGGATACCGTAATTTATTTTATATGTAATACCGCAAGATTTTCAAGGGTTTTTTTATTTCGCCTGCGAACTTTTTCATTTTCTTTACTTAATATGGTAGGTGGTCACAACCATTTTAAAAGTTTTTTCTAACAGTGATATCGTGTCACGATGGAACCAATCAGCTTGCAAAGTTATAAATTACCTCTTTTAAAGAGTGGGCGTGCCTACGCCCATTGTCCAAAATTTTACTAATTTTCTATTCTGCGTCATAAATTCAACTCATCTACCAAGTTTCGTCGCTTATCTGTCTTTGGTAATGAATTATCGCACTTTTTCGGTTTTACGAAATTTTCGATATCGAAAAAGTGGGCGTGGTTATAGTCCGATATTGTTCATTTTAAATAGTGATCTGAGATGAGTGCTCAGGAACCTACATACCAAATTTCATCAAGTTACCTCAAATTTACTCAAGTTATCGTGTTAACGGCCATGCGGAAGGACAGACGGACGACTGTGTATAAAAACTGGGCGTGGCATCAACCGATTTCGCCCGTTTTTCACAGAAAACAGTTACATCATAAAATCTATGCCCTACCAAATTTCAAAAGGATTGGTTAATTTTTGTTCGACTTATGGCGTTAAAAGTATCCTAGACAAATTAAATGAAAAAGGGCGGAGCCACGCCCATTTTGAAATTTCTTTATTTTTGTATTTGTTGCACCATGTCATTACTGGAGTTGAATGTTGACATAATTTACTTATATACTGTAAAGATATTAAATTTTTTGTTAAAATTTTACTTTAAAAAATTTTTTTTTAAAAGTGGGCGTGGTCCTTCTCCGATTTTGCTAATTTTTATTAGGCGTACATATAGTAATAGGAGTAACGTCCCTGCCAAATTTCATCATGATATCTTCAACGACTGACAAATTACAGCTTGCAAAAATTTTAAATTACCTTCTTTTAAAAGTGGGCGGTGCCACGCCCATTGTCCAAAATTTTACTAATTTTCTATTCTGCGTCATAAATTCAACTCATCTACCAAGTTTCGTCGCTTTATCTGTCTTTGGTAATGAATTATCGCACTTTTTCGGTTTTTACGAAATTTTCGATATCGAAAAAGTGGGCGTGGTTATAGTCCGATATCGTTCATTTTAAATAGCGATCTGAGATGAGTGCTCAGGAACCTACGTACCAAATTTCATCAAGTTACCTCAAAATTTACTCAAGTTATCGTGTTAACGACGGACGGACGGACGGACGGACATGGCTCAATCAATTTTTTTTCGATCCTGATTATTTTGATATATGGAAGTCTATATCTATCTCGATTCCTTTATATATGTACAACCAACCGTTATCCAATCAAACTTAATATACTCTGTGAGCTCTGCTCAACTGAGTATAAAAATAGGTAGGTACTTTGTGTGAGGATGCAAAGTTTCAGGTTTTTTGTGGTCTGCGTGTAAAAACTATGACTACGAATCACAGTATTTCAACAATATATGACGTAAACGTAACTATTTGATGAAATGTTATGAATTTTTGAAGCTTCTAGCCGTAAAAAAGGGGCAAAAAATACAGTTTATATGGGGTATATAATATATGTACCACCGATCTCTATGATTTTTTCAGACAACATATATGCTATATACGTAAGCATTTGGTGAATTTGAAGCTTCTAGCTGTTAAAATGGAGCGAAATTGCGAAAAGTTTCTTATCTGAACAATCGGTTGTAGAGATATATACTAAGATTACCACCTATCTCATCATTTTTCAGCTAAAATATGTGGCATATACAAAGTATATGGTGAAGTTTGTAGCTAATCTGTTAATTTGAGTAGATATTACAAAAATCCTCTTTCTCGGAAAATGGGGGGCGTTTTTATGGATGGAGTATATAACTAAAATGTCAAGTGAAAAAAAAGTTAAAAATTAAAATTTTTCCCGAAAAAAGATTTTTCCTTGGCGGGCCCACCCCCCCCCCCACATCCCCCCGGGGTCCCGCACCGTCACGATCCGAGCATGGGCCGGTTCAATTTTATTTTTATTATTGCACACATGGCACGCAAACACTAACAAAACTTCTACACTAAGTCCCTCCCATGCCCCAACTCACGCCACAGCAGTTCCCCTTCCCCCCAGGTGGAACCAATGTGGCGTTGTGGTTTGGTAGGTTTTATTGAGGACCCCTTAACCTCAAAAACATCCCTCAACATCCCATCCCCCCACCCCTTTTACCCCCTTGGGTCACCCTTATTTTGTTCGGGGGTGATCACAACATACTTGTTTTTTGTGTTATTACCAAACCAAAACCTGTTGATTTGTGGGGTGCTACCCTAACACGACGACACTCTTATTTTTTTGTTTGATTTTTTTTTCCCCTTTTTTTAAGCACCAACACCGGGCCACTTTCGCCGAAACTTTTACACTATTGATTTGTTTTGTCGGAGAGAGAGGAGGAGAGAGGGGTGGGTTTTTTGTAATTCCCCCACCCACCCCTGTTGAGACGGGCCAACCACAACCCTCTTTTTCAAAACGATAGCCCCTTTACCCAACCATATTTTTTTTCCCAAGGTGTTCTCACCCCCATTCCCCACCCTTCCCCCACTTTTTGACCCCCCGAGGGCATAAACATCCACACCTAACTCTGGCCCACTTCCGTACGTGTAACCCACCAGACCTCATTCAAAGCCACCACCAGAGTAGGTTTTTCACGCACACATTGCAAACACAAAAACTCCCACCCAAAACATGGTTTCGCCCCCCTTCCCTCCCCCACTTAAAAAGTGCAACACTTTTATTGGGGGATGGGCAGTTGTTTTTTAACCACCACAATCTTTTTTTCCCACTTGGTGGGCCCCCCACACCCAAAACACGCCCCCGGCGTTGTTAAACGCAAATACTGCAATCCCCACTTTTAATTTTTTTTTCTTTTTTTTTCTTTTTTTTTCTCTTTTGTGCCACCCATCGTTTTTTTTTGTTGTGTCACCCCCCCCCCCCTGGGGGTATTTGTGGTTATCCCCACCTGCAACAACCAGCCTTTTTTTTTCCCCCACTCCCCCCTTTGTGTGTCTTTCAGCCCCCCCTTTCCCCCAACTCACCACCCCGCCCCTGTAGTGAGTTGTGTTGTAGGGAGTGTTTGCCACCCACCCACCCGATTGCCCCCCCCCTACCACACCCACCCCTTTGTCGTGCCCGTTGTCCCCCCCAGCCCACCCCCTTTTTTTTTTTCTCCCTCACAGCCCGGTTTTTTTAGTATTTCCCCCCCCCGCCCCCGTTTGTGGTCCCTTAACTCAGACCCACCCCGCCCGGCAACCCCGCCCCCCCGCCCGCGATGAACACGTGTATTGGGGGTGAGTTGGTAGTTTAATTTTTTTCCCCCCGACAATCCGCCACGGATTAGGTATTGTTTAACGGAGTTGGGGGGTCGCCCCAAAATGGGGTTGTTGGCAAAATAAATTGTTTTTTTTTTAAAAAAAAATTTCAAAACCGCCTGGAAAAAACGCGGTAAAAAGTTTTTGATTTTTTTTTTTTTTGTTAAAAAAAACAAAAAAAAAAAAAAAAAACACCCCCCGGCGGTGGGGGTTTTCAAATTAATGCCCGTAAAAAAAAAAAAAAACCAAAAAAATGTTTTTTTTTGAACATGAAAAAATTTTTTCCCGCTAACCCTTTTATGGGTTGGCCCCCTCCACCAACGCCTTCGCCCCCCAAAATTAACTTCCACAATTTTTTCCCCCCCAAAAACTTAAACAGTGGAAAAAAAATAATAACAAAATTTAAAAAAAATGAAAATAAATCCCCTTTAAAGATAAAAAAAAATAAAAAACCAAAAAAAAAAAAAAAAAAAAGTTTTTTTTCGAAAAAAAATTTAACAAAAAACAGAGAGTTAAAAAAAAAGCCCAAATTTACAAACTAAACATTTATTACCCAATAAAAGGTGGGGGGGGGGGGGGGTGGGGGGGTGGTAAATTTTATTTTTTGCCCACAAAAAAAAACAAATATTGGTTTTGTATGGTAAAATGTAAAAAAAAAAAAAAATCCAATAGCCCCTTAAAAAAAATCCGCGCAAACCCCCAAATTGCTTTTTGTGAAAAAAAAATTTGGGTTTAAAACGATTAAAAAATTTTTTTTTAAAACCCGTTCCCCCCCCGGGAAACTTGGGAAAAAAAATGCGGAAAAAAAAAAATGCTTTGTGGGGCCCATTTTAATTTTTGGCAGAAAAAAAAAAAAATTTTTTAAAAAAAATCCCCCACAAAAAAACGAATCGACAAACAAGAAAACCCAAAAATTCCCCCCCCCGTGGGGTGTGGTGGATTTTGGGACCAAAAAAATGGCGAAAAGGTTTTGTTAAGGTTTTTGGGGGGGGGGGGGGGGGGGCGCCCCCAAATTACCCACCATAAAACAAAAAAAAACAAAACATACGGGGGGGTTTTAAAAAAACAAACAACCTTTTTTTGTTCGAAACTTTTTAAAAGTTAATATGGGGTTGCCCGGTTTTAAAAAAAAGGAAACCCCCAAACCCACCCGGCCCCCCCAAATTTTTTTTTTTTTTTTTTACCCTGAAAAAAAAAAAAAGTTAAAAAAACAAATTGCCGTTTTCCCCCCCAAAGCCGGGGGGTTACAAAAAAGAACAAAAAAATTTTTTTTTTTCCCCCCTAATTTTTTTTTTATGGAAAAAATTCCACCCCCCCCCATAAGCACGCACCCAACCCCCTTGGGGGGGGGTTTTTGTAAAAAAAAATTTAATTAGAAAAAAAAAAACGCGAAAAAAAAAATGGGAAAATAAAAAAAAACCCCGGGGGGGGGTTTTTGGGTAAAAAAAAAAAAAAAAAAAAAAAAAAAAGAATTTGTTTTTTTTCCGTTGTTTTGTTCGTTAAAAAAAAAAAATTTTTTCCAAAACAAAAAAAAAAAAAAAAATTTTTTTTTTCCGTTTTTTGGGTCCCCCCCAGTCCCCCCACCGTTTTTTTGGTTTTTTCTTTTTTTTCCCCCCCCCTTTCAAAACCCCCCCTTTAAAAAAAAATGAAGTGGGGGGGGGTAAAAAAATAACAAAGAAAATTTAAAAATTTTTTATTTTTTTTTTCCCCTTGGGCAAAAAAAAACACGGGGCCCCCCGCCCCAATTTACAAAATGGTTGTTTTTTTTTTTTTTTTTGTTTTTTTTGGTAATCCCCCCCAAAATTTTTTTTTTTTTGTTAAAATGTTTAAAAAAATGCCCCTTTTGGGGGTTAAATAATTAAAAACAATGTTTTTTGTTTTTTTGTCTAAAATATGGTTTTTTAAATTCCCCCGTGGCCCAAAAAAAAAGAAAAAAATGGGCCCCTTTTTAAAAAATGTTTTTTTTTCCCAAACCCCCCTTAAAAAAAATCCCCCTTTTTCCGCCACAAATTTTGTCAAAAAAATGAAAAAATTTTTTTTTTTTTTTTTTTTTTTTTTCCCCCTCCTAAAATAAACAGGGTTTTGGGGGGGGGTTTTTTCCCTTTAAAAATTTTTTTTTAATTTTTTTTAAGGGGCCACTTTTTTTAAATACGTGTTGTTTTTTTGCAATTTGTTTTTTTTTTTCCCCCCCATATAAATACCTACCGCGTTTTGTGGGTTGGTTAAAAAAAAAAAAAATTGCCCCCACACAAAAAAAAAATTTAAAACACAAGCCCCCTTAACTTTATAATAAATTTGGGTCACATAAAAAAAAATTTAATTGCCCCCGTTTATATTTAAGAAATAAAAATTAAAAATTAAAAAAATGTAAAAAAAAAAAAAAAAAAGGGGGAAACAAAAAAAAAATTAAAATGGGGGTAAAAAAATTTTTTTTTTTTTTCTCCCTCCGGTTTTTTTAGGAAACCCCATTCAACCAAATCCCCCCCCCAATTTTTCTTGCCTAAAACAGGTTTTTTTTTTTTGGGGGCCCCCCCCCACAATTATTGTTACAACCACATGGGTGAAAAAATTTTTTTTTGTTTTTTCCTTTTTCCCCAATTTTTTTTTCCCCCCCAAAATGTTTCCCCCCCCCCCCCAAAATTAAAAGGGGAAAAAAAAAAACAGTGGGAAAGGGGCCCTTTGCCGGGTTAAAAAAAAAAAAAAAAAAAAAAAAGAAAAAAAAACCCAATTTTTCTCGGCCCCCCCTTTTTTTTAATCCGGGGGGGGAGGGGGGGGAAACCTTTACCGTGGGGGCAAATTAAATGGCTTTGGTTTTAAAAAATTTTTTTTGTTTTGTTTTTTTTAACCCCCGTTTAAAACAAAAAAAAAAAAAAAAAAATTTTTGGAAAAGGTTTTTTTTGTTGCCCAACCTTACTCAAATTACCGTGGTGGGGGTTTGGGCGTGGGTTGCCGTTTTTTGTGTTTTTTTTTTTTTTTTTTTGTGTTGTGGCTTTTTTTTTTAACCCGCATTTTTTTCCCCCTTTTAAATTTAAAGCCAAACATTTTTTTAAAAATTTTGGGGAAGGTGAGGAGGGGTTTTTTTTTTTTTTTTTTTGGTAAAAAAAAAAAAAAAACAAAAAAAAAATTTTTTTTGGTGGGGGTCCCCCCCCCCCCCCCCCGTTTAAAAAAATAAAAGACAGGGTTTTTCAAAACAAAAAAAATGGTTTTTTTTTTTTTTGAAAAAATGGTAAAAAAAAAAAAAAAAAAAAAAATGGGGGGGTATGTGGGTTGGCGGGGTGTTTGGGGTATGGCACCAAAAAAACCAAAAAAAAAACAAGGCCTTTTTACCCCCAAAAAAAAAACCTTAAATTCCAAAGGGGTCCCAAGTTTTTTTTGTCAACTTGGGTTTTGTTTGGTGTCCTTTTAAAAAGGCCCCCGTGGGGGTTGGGGACAAAACAATTGGTTTTTATGGGGTAAAAAAATTTTTTTTGTTTTTTGCCCCCCGGTGTGGGCCCAATAAACCAAAATTTTTTTTTGGCCGACCCAAAATAAGGTTTTTTGAAATTTGTGAGGGAAAGGGCAAAGGGTTTTTTTTTCGGACCGCCCCAAAAA
Organism: Eurosta solidaginis; assembly: GCA_029619165.1. Lineage (NCBI taxonomy): Eukaryota > Metazoa > Arthropoda > Insecta > Diptera > Tephritidae > Eurosta > Eurosta solidaginis. Next base: position 39,619 of record JARSSU010010307.1, on the reverse strand, counting down.
AAAAAAAAAAACACAAAAAAACAAAAAAACCAAAAACCCCTTCCCGAAAAAAAATACAAAAAGTTCCCCCCCCCTTTTTGGGTAAAAAATGGGAAAAATAAAAAAAAAAAAATTTTTTTTATGGGGTTTTTTTGGGTTTGTTTTGTTGTTTTGGGTAAAAAAAAAAAAAACAAAACAAAAACCAATTTTATTTTTTTTGGGGGGAAAAAAAAAAAAATTGTTGTTTTTTTGGGGGTGGGGGGTGGAAAAAGGGGAAAAGTTGGGGTTTTTTTCAAAATCAAAGGATAAAACTTCAAAGTTTGGAAAAAAAAAAAAAACCCAATAAAAAGTTTTTGGCCCTGGGTTTTTGTTTTTTGTTTTTTTGTTTTTTTTTGGGTTTTTTTTTTTTGAATTATCTTTAAATTGGTACATATTTTTTTTTTTTTTTTTTTTTTTTTTTTTTTAATGGTTTGTTTTATGGGTTTAAAAACTTGGGTGATATAACCGACTTTTAAAAAACAAAAAAATTTGTGAAAAACCTTTCCCCCAGCTCCACAAAGGAAAAAAAAATTTTGGAAAAAAAAAAGGACTGTGTTTAAAAAAAGCCCCCAAACACAAGAAGTAAAAAAAAAAAAAAAAACACAAAAAAAAAATCGCCCCTTTTACAAAAGTTTTGTTTTGTTTGTTTTGTAAATCCCCCCCGAATTAAACATTTTTTTTTTTTTTTTTTTTTCCTGCCTTGTGGGTCCCCCCCATAAAAAATAAAGAAAAAAAAAGGGTTTTTGTAAATTTTTTTTTTTTTTTTTTGGTTTTGTTTGAACAGGCGTTTTTTTTTTTTTTTTTTTGTTTTTCAAAGAAAATCAAAACCTTGGGGGTAAACAAAAAAAAAAGGGGAAAACAAAGGCAAAGGAACCAACTCCCCTGGCGCCTCCCCCCGTGGGCACCGTGCAATGGCTTCCACTAAAATGGGGCCGGACGAGCTTCCCTGGAAATAAATTGGGCTGGGAACAAAACTGAAAAAATTTAAAAAGCCCCAAAAAAAAAAACAAAAAAAAAATAAATTTTTTTTTACGAGGAAAAAAAATTCCCCTGGGCCCAAAAAAAGAAAAAAAAAAGGGCCAAAAAGTCCCCCCCCCCCCCCCCCCCCCCCGCCCCAAAAGTTTTCGAAAAAAAATTTTTTTTTTTTTTTTACGCTAAGGGGCCTAAACAAAAAAAAAAAAAATTTCCCAAAAAGCCCCCCGTGGGGCAAAAAAAAAAAAAAAAGAAATTTTTTCCCTTGGGGCAAAAAAAAAAAAAAAAAACACCTACAAAATAAAATAAAAAAAAACAGCCCCTTTGCCCCCCTTAATCCCCGAAACTAAAGTTTAAAAACCAAGAAAAAAAAAAAAAAATATAAATTTTTTTCCCTAGAAACCCCCCAAGAAAAACAGAACTTTTTAAATTGGACAAAAATTCCCCCCCTTGGTGAAAAACCGGCAAACAAAAAAAAAAAAAGAAAAACCCTGGCCCCAAAAATAAAACCGCAAAAAAAATCAAACTTTTTTCTCTTAAAATTTTTCCATTCCAGGGAAAAAAATTTAATTTTTTTGAGTTTTTTTGTTTAAAGGCTTTGTACTGCCAAAAAACCAAAACACCAAACAAAAACTAAAACAAAAAGTAAAGTTAATTGAAAAAAAAAAAAAAACAAAATAAAGGAAGTAAAAAAAAAAATTGGGAAAAAAACCTCCCCCGTTTTTTTTTTTAATTTTTTTTTTATTTGCTTGGGGGGCTTTTGTTTTGTTTTTTTGTTTTTTTTTGCCCGTTTTGGGAAAAGGGTCCCCCCCCCCCCTCCTTGGGGCCCACTTTATTTTTTACAAAAAACAAAGCCCGTTTTAAAAGCCCCAAATTTTGAAAAATTTGTTTTTTTTTTTTGGGTGGCAAAACCCCTTTACCAAAAAAGTCCCCCTCCCCGTAAAAAAAAAAGGTCCCCACCCCAAAAGGGGTGCCCCCCCGTAAAAAAGCCAAAAAAATTGAAAAGTCCCCCCCCCACCGCCCCCCCCCCCCCCCCCCCCCCCCCCCCACCCCCCCCCCCCCCACCCACCCCCCGCCCCAAAAGGGGCCCCCCCGGGGGGCCCCAAAAAAACCCCAAATTTTAAAAAATTTAGGGGGCCCCCCTGTTTTTATCCAAAAAAAAATTGTAATCCCCGTGGTGTTTTTTCTGCCAAAAGTTGAAAAAAAAAAAGCCCACCGTTCCCTCAAAAGTTGGAAAAAAAAATTTCCAAAATTTGTGTTTTGGTAAAAAAAAGGATAAAAAAAAAACCCTAAAAACAAAAAAAAAGGGGAGCACGAACCCCCCCCGCCAACAAAAACAAGAAAATTTTTTTTTTTAAACAAAAAAAAAAAATAAAAGCCCCTTTTTTCGAATTGGTTTGGGGGGGGGGTGTTTGGGGGGGAAAAAAAAGGAAAAAAAATTTTAAAAAATTTTTGCCCCCCGCCCCAAATGCCAAAAACAAAAAAAATTTTTTTTCTATTTGTAACTATTTGTTTTTTTTTTAAATTTTCAATTTTGGGCAAAAATACGAAAAAAAAAATGTGCCACAAAAAGAAGGGAAAAAAAAAAAATTTTTTTTTTTTAAAAAAACTATTAATTTAAAAAAATTTTTTTTTTTTTTTTTTTTTGGAAACCAAATAAAATTTGTTCCCATATTTAAACAGTTCCCTCCAACCTTTAAAAACCCCCTTAAGCTTTTTTTTGGGGAAAATACAAAATCAGTTTCCCCTTTCAAACTAAAGTTTTTTTAAAAATTAAACCAATATCCCCCCCCCCAAATTTTTTAAAGGTTTTTTTTTTTTTTGGTAAAAAAAAACAACCCGTTTTTAAGAATGAAAAAAAAAAAAAAACAAAAAAAAAAAAAAAACCTATAAAAAAAAAAAAAGTTTTTTTTTTTTTTTTTTTTTTTTTTTTTTTCCCTCCCGATTTTCCCCCAAAAAAACAAAAAAAGGGGCAAGCCAAAAAAAAAAAAAATTTTTGTTCCCCCCATCCAAAACCACAATTTTAAAATTAACAAATTTCCACCCCTGGGGCCCCGGTGGCCCTTCCCCCCTTTGAATGTTTAAAAATTCGATTTTGGACGAAATAAAGCGGCCCCAAAAAAATTTAAACTCGCAAACCTTGTTTTCTTTTTGGGTTGGCCCATTCGTGGCCCTTTCGCAAAGGGTAACAAAGTTTTTTTTTTTTTTTTAAAAAAACATTTCAAAATTGTTTTCAAAATTTTTTTTTTTTTTTTTGTGAAAAAAAAAAGGTTTTCCCCGCTCCCCAGGCCCTTTTTTTTTTTTGGCAGTTGGGGGGGTTTTAAAACGGGAAATGGTGGGGAAAAGGAATAAAAAAACAAATCCCCAACAAGAAAAGAAAAAAAAAAAAGAAAGTAAAAAAAAAAAAAGTTTTTTGCAAAAAAAAACATTCCTGCCGTACAAAAAGCCACTTCCCGAAGACCCAACGGAAAAAAGGGGGGGGGAAAATTTTTTTTTTTTGAAATAAAAAAACCCAAAAAAGTTGGGGAGCCCCCAAAAAAAAACCTTTTCCCCACTTTTTTTTTTCCCAACAATCCCCCCTTTTTTTTCCCCAAATAAAAGGGGCAAAAGGTCCCCCCCTTTTTTTTTTTTTTTTTTTTTTCCCCTGGGGAAAAAGTAAAGAAAAAAAAAAACCCCTGAAAAAAAACCTGACAGGTTAACAAAAAAAAAAAAAAATTTGGAAAAAGGGAAAAAAAAGGGAAAAAAAAAAAACAAATGGAAAAAAATGGGGGGCCCGAAAATTAAAAATAAATGGGTGTCCCCCCCCCCCCCCCCCCTTCCAGAAAAACTAAAAAACATTTTTTTTGGAAAAAAAAAACCCTCCCCGTTCCCCCACCCCCCCCCCAAAGCTTTTTTTTTTGGGTTTTCCCAAAAGCTTTTTTTTTAAAAATCCCCGAAAAAAAAAACAACCAATTTTTTTTTGCCAAACAGGAAAAAAAAAAACTGGTTGGGGCCTGGCAAAAGGGAAAACCTTGAAATTTTAATCAAAACAAAACCCCCTGAAAAAAAAAAACAACCCCCTTTGTTTGTTTTTTTCCCCAATTTTTCCACCCCCTTTTCCCCCGAAAAAAACAAAAATTCTATTTTTTTTTTTTGTTTTCCCAAAAAAAAAGTTTGTTTTGGAAAATAAACAAATGAATATAAAGTTTAAAAAAACAAAAAATCCCAAAAATCAAAATATTGGATTTTTTTAGAAAAATCAAAAAAAAATAAAAAGGTTCCCACCCTCCCCCCCGGAAATAAAAAAAACTAAAAAGCAAAAAAATTTTGCTTTTCCCTTGGGAAAACAAACATTCAAAAAAAATTTGTTGAATTTTTTTTTCCTTTTTTTTTCCCAAAATCCCCCCTGGGTGGACAACACAGTAAAAAAAGTTTTTTCCAAAACAATCGGAAAACATGAATTTCCCCCCTTGGGAAAAAAAACAAAAAAACCACTGGCGTTTGGGGAAATTTTCTTTTTTTTGGTTTTGTTTTTTTGTTTTTTTTTGGAAAAAAAAAAAAAAAACTTTTTTTTTTTTTTTTTTTTCCTATTTTTTTTTTTTTCCCCAAAAAAAAAGGAAAAAAAAAAAAAAATCGTTAAAAAAAAATAATAAAAACATCAAAAAAAAATATTTTAAAAAAAAACTGACAAAAAAGCCCAACAAATTTTGGGGCGGGAAAAAATTTAGCGGGGATTTTCCAAATATCCAATTTTTCGCAAAAAAAAAACTTTCCCGGAAAAATAAAAATGTGCTAAAAAATCCTCCTCTCAACAACAGACCCCAAACAAACCTGGAGGGGAAAAAAAAGGTGGAAAGGGAAAAAAAAAAAAAGGGAAGGAAAAGAAGGAAAAATTTTTTTTAAGCATCCAGAAAAAAAGTTTTTGCGAAAATGGAATTTGAAATCCCCCCCCCCCGCACCCTAGTTTTTTTGTTTTCCGCAAAAATGCCTTTTCATAAGAAAAAGAAAAAAATTGGGTTTTTTAAATAAATTTCAAAAACCGAATTTTTTTTGGGAAAAAAAAAAACAAAAAATAGAGAAAAAAAAAAAAAAAAAAAAACAAAAAAAAAAAAAAGTTTTTTTTTTTTCCAAACCCAAAAAAAAAAAAAAGAAAAATCAAAACGGCCCCCTCCCCACCCAAAAACAAGTTGGGGGGGGTCCCCCCCCAAAAAGATTCCCATTTTTTCGAATTGAAAAACTAAAAAAAAATTGTCCCCCCCCAGGAAAAAAAATTGAAAAAAATGAAAAATTCAAAAAATGAAAAAATTTTCCCAGAAAAAAGGGGGGCAAAATGTGTTTTGCCCTTTATGGTCGAGGTGGGGGGAAAAAACTTTTTTTCAAAAAAAATAAAAAAAAAAATTTCTTAATCCCAACATTATGGAAATTTTGGAAATACTAAAAAAATAATTTCCCCCAAATCCCCCACAAACTGGGGAAAAAAAACAATCATGGAAAATTTTTTTTTCCCGAAAAAAAAAAAAGGACAAATTGAAAAAAAAAAACCAGGGGTTTTTTTTTTTTTTTGTTTTGTTTTTTCAAGGGTGGGGGAAAATTTAAAAAAAAAAAAAAAATCCAAAAAAGTTTCCCCTTTTTTGCAGCCCAAAGTTTGGTTCCCCCTAAGCCAAAAAAAAATTTGTTTTTTTTTTTTTTTTTTTTTTGTTTTTTCCCCGAATTAAAAAAAAGCCCCCCCTTTGGGTGAAAAAACAAAAAAAAAGAAAGCCCTGACCGAAGTTTTTTTTTTTTTTTTTTTTTTTTCCCAAAAAAAAAAAAGGGTTTTTTTTTTGTTTTCTGAGTGGAAACCCCAAAATAAAAATTCCCCGGGGCAAATCCCATTTTTTTTTTTTTTCCCCCTCCTTAAAAAAAAAAAAAAGAAATAATTAAACAAGTGTCCAGTCAAGGTCCCCCCCCTAACAATTTTTTTTTTTTCCAAGACAAAAGGAGCCTTGCCCCCACCTTAATTGAAAAGATGTTTGTGAAAAAAAGGGGGAGTTGGCCCTCCCACCTTTTTTTTTTTGGTTAAATTTTCCAAAAAAATTCCCCCCTCGTTTGTTTCCCCCCCCCCTTCGAAATGCCTTTTTAAACCGCCAAAAGAAAATGTTTGCCAACCTACCGCCCCCCCCCCCTTTTCCACTTGAAACAATTTGGGTTTTTTTTTGTTTTTGTTTTTTTTCTCACCCAATTTTTTTTCCCCCGTTTTAAAACCCCAAAACCTGCAAAAAAAAAAGCTTGAAGCGGAAAAACCCCTTTTTTTTTTTTTTTCCAAAAAAAAAAAAAAAAAAAAGTTTTGAAAAAAAAAAATTGTGGGGGAAAAAAATTTTAAAAAAAAAAAAAAACCTACCCTGCGAAAAAAAAGCCCAACGAAAAAATGGGGCCAAAAAAAAAAAAAAAACCAGAAAAAACAAGGGGGTTGAGTAAAAAATTTTTTTTTTTTTGGGGCCCCGCTTTAAAAATTTGTCCCCCCCCCCCCCCCCCCCCCCCCCCCCCCCCCCCCCCCATCGATTAATCAAAGAGGCAAAAAAAAACGCCAGGGGGTTTGGGGGGGGAAATTTTTATAAAAATGTGGGTTGGGGGGAATTGGAACCAAAAAAAAACATTTTTTTTGGGCTTGGCTGTTGTGAAAAAAAAACAAAATTCGGAAAGAAAAAAAAAAAAAAAAAAAAAAAAAAAAACCTTTTCTAAGTTTCGCCAAATCTAGAAAAAAAAAAAAAAAACAGAAACCGTTTTGTGTAAAAAACAAAAAAAAAAAACTCAAAAAAATTGAAAGAAAAAAAAAAATAATTGTAAAATAAAAACTAGTAAAAGAAAAAAAAAAATAAAAACCCTGGAAAAAAATATTTTGTGTTTTTTTTTTTTTCCAAAAAAGCCTTAAAAATGGGGTTTTTTTTTTAAAAAACAGTTGGGAACAAAGATAACAAAAAACTAGAGTAAAAAAAAACAAAACACAAAACAAAGCAATTTGAATAAATGGGTTTTCAAAAAAAAAAAAAAGTTTTTTTCATTAATAGTAAAAAAAAAAAAATCCCTCCTGGGGGGGCCCCAATCCCGGGTAAAAAAATTTGCAAAAAAAATGAAAAAATAAAAAACACCCAATTTATAAAAATTTTAAGGAAAAAAAAAAATTTTTTTTGGGGGCCTTTGTCGGGCAAAAATTACATCCCCCCCTCCCCAACCCCCCCCCACCTAATCCCCGAAAAAAGCCTTATTTTTAAAAAATTTGTGGGGCGGTCCCCCCCCCGTGGGCTTCCCTTTTTTTTTTTTTTTAGTTTTAATCCCCCCCTTAAAAAAACAAAAAAAACAAAAAATGTAACATTTTTTCCCCAACTGAAAAGGGTAAAAAAAAAAAAAAAAAGCTTTTCATAATTGTGGGCAAAGAAAAAGAAAAAAAAACCCCCACAACGGGGAAAAAAGAAAATAAAAAAAAAAAAATTTTTTTTTTTTTTTTTTTTTTTTTTTTGTAACATAAAAGGGGGGGCCCCCCAAATTTTTTAAAAAAAATTGGTTATTTTTGCCCCCCGGGGGGGCCCCCCCACCTGCTAAAAACTTCAATGGCCCCTAAAAAAAAAAGACGTGTGTGGCTAAAAAAAAAAAAAAAAAACGGCCCTCCCCCTGGGGGGCCCCTAAAACCGAGAACTGGTAAAAAAAAAGGGTTGCAAAAAAAAACAACCAAATAAAATTTGGGGTAAAAAAAGGCCCCTTTTTGGTTAAAAATAATTGCCAAAAGAAAAAAAAAAAAAAGGAAAAAAAAAACCTTTTTCAAAAAAAAAAAACCGCCCAAAAAAAAAAGAAAAAAAAAACCCCAAAAAGCAAAAGCCAAAAATAAAAATAAAAAAAAAACGAAGGGGTTTTTTTTGTTCCAAATTTTTTTAACTTTGTCCCCCCCCCCCCCCCCTTTTTTTTTTCCCCATTAAAAACAAACCCTAAACCCTGTTTTTTTTTTTTTTTTTAAATTGTTTGTTTGGGGGGGGGGGGGGTTTGTTTTGGGGCCAAAAAAAAACAGTAAAACAAAAAAAGGCTTTTTAAAAAACATCAAAAAAATAAATTTTTTTTTTTCCCCCCCCCCCCCTGGAAAAAAAAAAAAATTTGATTTTTAGAGAAGTAAAAAAAAAATTGGCCCGGGTTTTTATTGCCCCCCCCAAAAAGTTTTTTTTTTTTTTTTTGTTTTTTTTTGTTTTTGTTTTGCCCCCGGGTCCAAGAAAAATTGTTCCATAAAAAAGTTTTCTGGGGTTTTGGGTTTTTTTTTTTGTTTCTAAAAGAAAAAATATTTTTTTTTCCCCCCTTGGGTAAAAAACTAAAAAAAAGTTCGGGACAAAAAAATTTTAAAGGCCAAAGCTGTTAAAAAGAAAAAAAAAAAACAAAATTTAAAAAAATAAGTTTTTTTTTTTTGCAGGGAAAAAAACATTTTTTTGGGCCACCCGCTTTTTTTTTTGGGGGAAAAAATGCCCCCTAGGCTGTAAAAAAAAAAAAAAAAAAAGTTCCGAAATAAATTTGGGGGCCGAAAACTGGGCCCTTTTTTCTGGGCAAAAGGAAAAATTTCCCCTCGTAAAAAAATTTATTTTTGCTTTAAAAAAAAAAATCAGTTTCAGCCAAAATCAGAAAAAGCTCGTCCCGCCCCCCCCCCCGCCAATATTTTAAGGTTGTGGGGAAGCCCAATTAAAACGCCACCCCCCCCCATAACCCCGAAAAAATCGGGCCAAGGGGAAAGTGGGGGGTCCCCCCCCCCCCCCCCCCCTCCCCACCCTTTTTTTTTTTAACAAAAAAAAAAGTTTTTAAATTCTGAAAAACGGGCCCCCTTTTTTCCCCAAAAACCCAAAAAAAAAAAAAAAAAAAAAAAAAAATTTTTACCAAAAACCCCTCTTAAAAAAATAATGGGACCCCCACAGCAAAACAGAAAAAAAAAAAAAAAAAAATTTAAATTTGGATACAAAACCAAAAAAACAACAAAAAAAATAAGCCGGATTTTTAAAACCTCCCTGTTGGGGCTTAAAAATCCCTTTTTTCCCCAAATCCCCCTGGAAAGCTGGGGTGAAAAAAAAAGTCCCCCAACATTTTTTAAAAAAAAAGTTCCGGTTTTTTTTTATCCCCCAAAAAAGTACCCATTTAGAAACATTAAAAAAAAAAAAAAAAAATAAATTTGTGGTTACAACTAAGCAAATATTTCCCAAAAAAAAAAAAAAAAATAAAAAAAAAAACCAAAAAAAACAAAAAAAAACACAAAAACAAAGCAAAATAAAAAAAAAAAAATTAAAAAATGGGGGTTTTTCACGGAAAAGTTTTTTTTGTTTTTGTTTTTTTTTTTTTAAATTTTTGAAAAATAGAAAAACCTCCCCAACCCGACCTCCCAAAAAAAAAACCCCCCAATTTTTCCCCCCCCCAACAAATTTTGTTTTTTAACAAAACAAAAAAGAAAACAAAAAAAACCCAAAAATTTAAATTTTTTTTTTTTTTTTTTTTTAAACAAAAAAAAAAAATTTTTTCATTTTTACAAAAAAAAAAACTAAGAAAAAAACATATAAAAAAACACAAACTTTCCCACGAGGTGTTTTTGCGGGTTTCCGGAAAAAAAACCCCCTTCACCCCCCTTTTTTTCCCCCCCCCTTTTTCACCTCAAAGATTTTCCCAAACCTTAATTGGTCCCGCCCAATGTAAAACAAAAAAATGCCAAACGCCAAAAAAAAAAAAATAAAACAATTTAAAAAAAAACAAAAATTTTTTCACGGAACGGCCTTTTTTTTTTAAAAGAAAAGCCAAAAACAGGTTTTTTTTTTTTTTTTTTTTTGAAACTTGAAAAACCTCTTTTTGAAAAAAAAAAAAAAAAAAAAAAAAAATTTTAAGTTGAAAAAAAAAAAAAAGGCCCTTTTCGAGGTGGGCAAAAATAAAAATAACCCAACGCACAAACCCAATTTACCCAAATTTAACACATACACAAAACAATTTTTTTTGGGTTAAAAAAAAAAAAAAAAAAAAAAAAAACCTAAAAAACGAAAACCACCAACCAAAAAAAGTCAAAACAAAAAAAAAAATTTTTTTTTTTTGTTTTTTTGTTTTTTTTTAAAACAAAACCCCAAATTTTTTTAAAAAAAATGTTTGGGGGGCCCCCCCCCTTTTAAAAAAAATACAAAAAAAAGGGGAAAACAAAAAAAAAGTGGCCGGGGGGTTTTTTAAAGGCACAACAACCTCCCCCAAAACCCACACAACCCAAAAAACAACGTTTATGTAAAAAAAAAGGTTGGGGGCCGAAAGAACCATTCAAAAATTTTTTTTACACCGGGGGGGGGGGGTACTAAAAAAACAAAAATTAACAAAGCCAGGAACATAAAAAAATGGCCCCACGTTAAAACAAAACCGTCCCGATAAAAAAAAAAAGCGGGGCAGAAAAAAAAAAAAAAAACAAATTTTTTGGGTACTGCAAAAGCTTCACATTCCCTATTGAGACAAATTGTGTAAAAAAAAAAAAAAAAAAATTTTGAAAAAAGGCAAAAAAAAAATTTCCATGGGTTTTGGTTTTTTTTTTAAATTGGGGGCCCCCCAAAAAATAAAAAAAAAAAAACCTGTAAAGCCCAAAAAAAAAGAAAAAATTGGGTTGGGGGAATGGGGGTGATGGGGTGGGTGGTCCCCCCCCTAACGAAGGAAGGAAAAAAAAAAAAGTAACATAAAAATTCCACCCCTGAAAAAAAGAAAAAACAAATAAAAAAAACATTAAAATTTTTAAAAAAAAAATTTTTTTACTATAACGCCACCCCCAATAATATGGGGTCACATAAAAAAAAAAAAATAAAATGTGAGCTGTAAAAAAAAAACAAAAAAAAAAAAAAAAACATGCCTCAACAACAAAACACAAACGCGGTAAGAAAAAAAAAAAAAACAAAGTTCGGCCCTAAAAAAAAAAAAATAAAAAAAATTAAGAAAAAAAAAAACCCACCCCCCTTTTAAAATTAGAAGGGAAAAAAAAAAAACATTCCCCAAAAATAAAAACCCAAAAAAAAAATTTGGGGCTGGGGGAAAAAAAAAGGGAACAAAAATTAAAGGGTTTTTTGGGGAACAAAAAAATAACAAAAGGGGGGCCCCCAAAAAATTTTTTGGGGGGACACAACGAAAGAAAAAAAAAACCCCATAGAAAAAAAAAACCATATAAAATCAAACCAAAAAAGCAAATACATAAAAAAATGATTTTACAAAAAAAAAAACCAACCAAAGGAAAAAACACAATATCACCAAGAAACAAATAGTAATAACAAACCATTGTTCAAAACCATGGTGCCGCCCCCCCCCGTGTTTTTTTTGCAAAGGAAAAAAAAAATTAAAAAAAAAATTTTAAAATTTTTTTTTTTTTTTTATAATAAACACCCCTTTCCCCATTTTTAAAGGGGTTTGAAAAAGGGGGGGAAAGAAAAAAAAAAAAAACAACTACCCTGAACCCCAAAAAAAAACCCGGGAAAAAAAAAGAAGAAAACGAAAAAAAAAAAAATTTTTTTGGTGGGGGATTAAAACGACCGGGAAAAAAAAAAAAAAAAAAAAAACAACAACGAAAAAAAAAAAAAAAAAAAAAAAGATACCAAAAAAAAAAAACAGTTTTGTTAAAAAAAATCAAGTGCTTTTTTTTTTTGTTCTTTATTACAAATTTTAAAAAGAAATAAAAAACCCCAAGGGGTTTGGGGGGGGGTGGGGCGGGAAAAAAAAAATAAGAAGATGAAAAAATTCCATTAAAACAAAATAAAAATGGGACAAAAAAAAAATCAACCCACGCTATTTTGGGAAAAAAAACGCCCCAAAAAAATTTTATTTCCCAAAAAGTAAAAAAATTTGGGGCTGTGGGGGGGGGGGGGGGGTGGGGGTTCCCCCTGTTTACCCGGGCAAAAAAAAAAAAAAAAGACAATAAAAAAAAAAAAATTAAAAAAACTGAAAAAGTAAAGAAAGTGGGGGTGGTTGAAAAAAAAAAAAAAAAAAAAAAACGTAAAAAATGGGTATGTGGGGTAAAAAAAAAAAAAAAATGTTTTTATTTTTGTGGGCCGCAAACCGTAAAAACAAAACTTTCTCAAGACATGCCCAAAAAAATCACCGGAAAAAAAAAAGAAACAAAAAAAAAAAACATTTTTTGGGGGGTTTTTTTTGTTTTTTTTTTTTGTGGTGGGGCGATTTTCCAGGGGGGGGGTTTTTTTGGATAAAATCCTGCAAAAAAAAATTAATTTTGCAAAGCAAAATTCCCGCTTTTTCAAGGGTTCCCCCCCCCCCCCCCCCCCCACCAACCCCCCCCCCCGAACGGTTTTTAAAAAAAAAAAAAAAATTTATTTACACAATTTTCCCAAAGCCCAAAAAAATTTGGTCCCGGCCGGGGCTTTTAAAAAAGCCTTATTTTTGGGGGGAAATTTTTTTTTACAATTTAAACAACAAAAATAACCCAAACAGATGTTTTTGGGGCAAAAATTAAAAAATTTACACCACCCCATAAAAATGGTAATATAGTAAAAAAATTGGGCCCCTTTTTTTTAAGTTTGGTAAATTTTTTTTCGGAAAACTTTTTGTATAATCGCCCCCCCCCTTAAAAAAAAAAAGGAATTTTTTTCCCATTTTTAAAATTAAAATATTTCCCCACTTATTGGAAAAACAACAAAATGAAAAAATGAAAAAAAAAAAAAATTTTTTTAAAAATGGCCCTAAAGCCCCGGGGTGGAGGGGGGCCCCACCATAAGGTAGCGGGGAAAAAATTTTTTTTTTTTTTTTTAGGGTTTCCCATTTTTTTTTTTGTTTTTTTTGGGGTTTTACGCCCCAAAAATATTGAAAAAAACCCCGCGGGTTTTTTTTTTTAAAAACCAAAAAAAAAAAAATCACCCCAAAACCCTTTTTTTTACGCCTTCGCGTTAAAAAAAAAAAAAAAAAAAAAAAATAAATAAATTATTTTGCAAACAACCCCCCCTTTTGTGGGGTAAAAAAAAAACACCGTAAAAAAAAAAAAAAAGGTGGCTTTTTTGAAAAAAAAATTAATGCGTTTTTTGTTTTTTGTTTTTTTTTTTCCCCCCCCATTTTGCCAAACAAACAAAAAAAGGACAAAAAAAACAAAAACGGGCCTTTTTTTTTGGAAAAGCCCCCCTATGGGTTAAAAAAAAATGGGGGCCCCCCCCCCCCCCCCCCCTTTTTTAAAACCAACTTAGCCTTTTTTTTTTACAATAAATTTTTTTGGGTTCTAAAAATTGCCTAAAAAAAAAAAAACCCTTGGTCAAAAAACAAACAAAAGAAAAAAAATTTCCTTTTGTCAGAACAAAAAAACCTTTTTTTTTTTTTTTTTATAAAAAACCACTGGTTTGGGCAAAAAAAAATTTATAAACACGCCCCTTTTTTTTTTTGTTTGGCCCAGGTTTAAAAAAAAAAATTTTTTGGGGTAAAAAAAACCCCCCGTGCCCCCCATAACCCGCAAACAAAAATCCCTAAAAGAAAAGGGATGCACTTTTAGAAACTTTTCCCCCCCCAAAATAAACTTTTTGTTTGTTCCCTATAGTTTTTTTTTTTTTTTTCCTAAAAATTAAAGAAAAAAAAAAAATAAAACTTAATTTTTTAAAAAAAAAAAAAAAAAAACAAATAAAACGACCCAAAAAACAAAAGAACAATACGTCCCCAAAAATTTTAAATTTTTTTTTTTGTAAAAAAAACAAATTAAAATTAAAAAAACCCCCCTTTTTTTTTTCATGAAAAAAAAAAATTGAAAAAATTTTGGGTAAAAAATAATTGTTGTAAATTTTTTTCCGGTTCCCCCCCCCACGGAAAAAAAACCCAAAAAACCAAAATTTTGGTTAAAAAGGGTTTTCCCCGCCCCCCCCCCCCCCCCCTTTAAAGGAAAAAAAAAAATAAGTCAATAGACCCCCCAACCAAAACAAAAAAAATTTTTAAAAAAACAAAAGTTAAACAAAAACTAAAAACCGGGGGGAAAAAAAAAAAAAAAAATCAAAAAAAAAAATTCAGGTTTTTTTTTGAAAAAAAAAAAAAATTTTTGCCCGTGAAAAGTTTGTTTTGTTTTTTGTTTTTTGAAAAATTTTTTAAAGCACCCCAATACAAAAACACCCGCCCCCCCTGTTCCCCCCCCCCCCCCCCGTTCCCCCACCCCTGCACCCACGATTTTTTTTTGTATTGCCAAAAAAAAACAACCTAAAAAAAAGTTCCCCCCACCACCCCCCCCTCAAATTTTTTGTTTTTTTTTGACAGTAATAAAAAAATTCCCCTTGGGAAAAATAAAGAATTTTGTTTGGTTTTTGCAAGCGGGGGGTTTTGGGTTCAAAAAAAACAAAAAAAAAAAAAAAAAAAAAATTTTTGGGGGTGGGGGGTCCCCCCCCCCCGAAAAAAAAAAAAAAAAAATTTTAGAACCCCAATTTTTTGGGTGGGTCACCCGGGAAAACCGGCCCGGCCGGAAAAAAAAAAAAAAATTCGAAAAAAAAAAACAACCCAACCTTTATAACAAGCCAAAAAGAAAAAAAAAAATATAAAAAATCCCTCCCCCCATACAAAAACCCGAAAAAATTTTTTTCAAAAAAAAGAAAAAAGACAAAAAAAGGAAAAAAAACAAAAAAAAAAAAATTTTTTTGTAAAAAAAAAGTTATCCTTTTTAACTTCCAATTTTTTTAAAACGAAATTAAAAAAGCCTTTTTTAACAAAAACTTCCCAACCATTATACTTTTTTTGTTCCCGGTAAAAAATAAAAATTGCCAAACCATATTTTTTTTTTTTTTTGGCCCCTGGAAAAAAAAAATTGTTGAATTTTGAGGTAAAAAATTTTTTTTCCAGGTCCCCCCCCACGTTAAAGAAAACATTAAAAATAAAAGGTAAAATAAAAAAAATAAAAAAAAAAATCCCCCCCGCCAACAGTAAAACCGCCGAAATTGTTTTTGTTTTTGTTTTTTTCCAAGATTTAAGGAAAAAAAAACCCTTTTTTTTTTTCCGGTAAATTTTAACCTGGCCTCCCTAAATTTTTTTTAAAAAAAGAAACCTTAAGAAAAAAGGGGCCCTTTCAAAAAAATTTTTTCCCAATTTTTTACAAAAAAAAGGGGAAAAAAAAATGGCTAAACGGTAATAAAAAAAGAAAAAAACAGCCAACTAAATAAAAAACAAAAATTCCTTTGGGGTTCCCCCCCCCCCCCCCCCCCCCCCACCCCCCCCCCCTGAAACAAAAAAAATCAAATAAAAGAAAAAAGGAAAAAACCGGTGGGGGGTTAAAAAAAAAAAAAAAAAAAAAAAAATAAATTAAAAAGTAAATATAACCTTTTTTTTTTCATAAATAAAAAACAAAAACTTCTCAAATTTTTTTTTTTTGTGCCCCCCCCTTTTTGTTTTTATTTTTTTAACGGGATAAGAAAAAGCCCTTTTCCAAACTTTTTCAAAAGTAACAAATTTTTTTTTCCAAAGAACACATCCAAAAAAAAAAATAAAGGTTTTTTGTTTAAACGTTGTTTTGGTCTTTGTTTTGTTTTTTTAAAAAAACGTTCCCCCCCAAAAAAATATAAAATTGGGGGTTTTTTTGACACAAAAAAAAAAAAACAAAAATAAAACTTTGAAAAATTCGTCAAACAAGACAAAAAAAAAAAAACAAAAGGTCCGTAGTTTTGTGTTTTTTTTTTACACGCAAGACCAAAAAGCCCAAAAAACAAAAAAAAAAAAAAACCCTAAAAAAAAAAAAAAAAAATTTTTTTTTTTTTGGCAATCCCTCAAAAACACAAAAAAACAACAAAAAGGTCAAAAAAAAAGTAAAACCCTAAAAAAAAACCTAAATTTTTTTTTTTTTTTTTAAATAACCCTCAAAAGATTTTTTTTTTTGAAAAAAAAAAAGCCAGAAAAAAGAAAAAACAAAAAGGCCCCCCCTTCCCACAAAGAGTAAAAAAAAATAACTTTAAAGTTTTTTGTTTTGAAAAAATTGGAAAACAAAAACAAAATTTTGTTTTTAAACGGTTTGGGGTTTTTGTTTTTGTTTTTTTTTTTTTATGTAACCAAGAATTTAAAGTAAAAAAATTAAAAAAAGGCAAATCGAGGAAACAAAGTAAAAGGGGGGTTTTTTATAGAAACCTTTTCCCATTAAAAAAAAAAAACAAATAAATTCCCAAATAAAAAACAAAAAATTTAAAAATCCCAAGGGGAATCCCCGAAAAAAAAAAAAAAGAAAAATTTTGATTTTGGAGCCCCCAATGGTCCCCTCCCCCGTCCCCCACCACACGGGGGGGGGGGTTCCCGTCCCCCCGTCCCCCGGTCCCTCCCTCCGTTTAAACCAAAAAAAAAAACGAAAAATAAAACCTTTTTTTGAAAAAAAAAAAAAAAAAGGTTAAAAAAAATTTTTTTTTTTGAAAAAAAAAAAAAGGTTAAAAAAAAACCCTTTTTTTTTTGGGAAAAAAAAAAAAATTTGAAAAAAAGAACAAAAAAAAACAAAAAATTTTTTTTTTGTGGCACGTTAGGGTTTTGTTTTTTTGTTTTTTGGTTTTGTTTTTTGTTTTATTTTTCCCTGAAAGGAAAGCCAACCTCCCCCAAAATTCCCCCTCCAAGAAAATTCCCCGCCTAATGTTTAAAAATGAACCCCGATATCCGCAACTAAAAATAAAACCCAAAAACTCCCCAACCCTTTTTTTGGTTTTTTTTTTTTTTTCCCAATTTTTTTTCCGATTTTTAAAAAAAATCCCGAACAAAAAAAAAAAAAAAAAAAAAAAAACAAAAAAAAAAAAATTTTCGGTCAAAAAAAACCGAAACAAAAAAAGTGGGGGGGCGGATTAATTTTTTTTTTTTTTTCCATTAAAAACCAAAGAAAAAAACCAAAGGAAAAAAAAAAATTAAATGGGCCCGGAAAAAAAAAAAGAAAAAAACGGAAAATAAACCCTTGGGTTAAGAAGAATTGGAAGTTTTTGGAAATTTTTTTTAAAAAAAAAAATGAAACGCCAAAAAGGAAAAAAAATAAAAAAAAAAAAAAAAGAAAAAAAAAAATTAAAAAAGTTAAAAAAAAAAAATTTTTTTGTGAAAAAACCAAAATTGGGCCGTGGGGCCCCCACCCGGACCCCAAACTTTTTTTTTTTTTTAAAAAAAAAAGAACAAAAAGGGGTTAAAAAAGAAAAAAATTTTTTTTTTTTTAAAATAAAAAAAACCTTTTTTGCCAAAAAGCCTTGGTTAAAAAAAAAAAAAAAAAAAATTTTTTGTCCCAGTCGTTTTTGAAAAAAAAAAAAAAAAGGAAAAACAAAAAATGAAATCCCAAATTGAAAAAATGAAAAAAAAAAAAAAAAAAAAAGAAATTTTGGGCAAAAAAGGGAACCCGTTTTTTTAAAACACTTCACTATTTTAACTAAAAAAAAAAAAAAAAATATTAAGAAACATAGCCCCCTAAAAAATAAAAAAAAAAAATTAACGCCCAAAAAAAATTCGGGAAAAAAGAAGGACCAAACGGGGGCCCCCCCAACTTTTTTTTTTTAAAAAAAAAAAAAACCACAAAAAAAACCAAAAAAACTTTTTTTTTTAAAGTAAAAAAAAATTTTGTTTTTTTACACAAAAAAACAAAAAAAAAAAAAAAAATTTTTTAAATACAAACATCCCCTTTTTAAAACAAAAGTAATAAAAATAAAACAGTTAAAAAAACAAAAAAAATTTTTAAAATGTTTCAACATTTTCCCCCAAACAAACCCCCCCCTTCCCAGTAAAAAAAAAAAACAAAAAGGAAAAATGACCAAAAAAAATGGGTGGGGGGGGGGTGCAAAAAAACAAAAAAAAATAAACAAAAAAACAAAAAAATTAAAAAAAAAGAAAAAAAAAAACAATTTTTTTTTTTCCCCCAAAAAAAATGGGGGCCCCCCCCCCCCCCCCCCCCCCACCGTTGGGGCTTTTCCCCCCCGCCCTTTTTTTTCCCCCCCCCCCCCCCCATTTCCAATTTTTTTGTCCCCCCTAAGGAAAATACCTTTTTTTTTTTAAAAAACGCCCCAAACACATAAAGAAGGGGGTCGAAAAAAAAAAAAAAAAAAAAAAAAATTTTTAAAAGTAGGCCCAAAAATCCCTTTTTTTGTGGTAAAAAAAAAAAAAAAATTTTTGGGGTTACAGGGGTTATAAAAAACAAAAAATTTTTTTTTTTTTTTTTATGGGAAAATTAGTAAACTGGGGGGTTTGTTCTGTTGGAAAAAAAAAAAAAAAAAAAAAAAAACCACGGGGCCCGGGGAAAAAAAATCGGGTTTTTTTTGAAAGTGGCCCAAGCAAAAAAAAAACAAAACCCCCCCCACCGACCCCCCCCCAGTTTTTTTTTTTTTATACACAAGTTTTCCCCCGTCCCCCCCCCCACCCCGTTCCCCCCCCCCCCCCCCCTGTTTTTTCCCCCCCCTTCCCGCAAATGGGGGCCCGGTTTTAAAAAACAAAACCGAACTTTAAAAAAAACCTTTTTTTGAAAAACAGTTAAAAAAAAATTTTTTTTGGAAAAAAAGGTAAAACTTGGAAAAAAGGTGAAACAAAAAAAAAAATTTTTTTTTGGTAAATGTAAAAAAAAGGTTTTTTTTTCCCCTGAAAACAAAAGAAAGGGCCCGCAAACGTTCCCCCCCCCCAAAAAAAAATCCCCCTCAGAATCCCAAAGAAAACCTTTAAAAAAAAAAAAAAAAATTTTTTTTTTTAAAAAATTTGAAGAAAAAAAAAACAATAAAAATCCCCGAAAAAACCCTAAAAAATAAACCCCCCACGGCCCCCCCAGAACTTTTTTTCAAAAAAAAAAAAAAAAAAAAAAAAAGGGGATAAGCGTGACAAAAAATTTCGTAAAAAAAAAAAAAAACCGAAAAAAAAAAAAAAAAGGTGCCCGAAAAAAAAAATAAAAAATTTTTTTCCATTTTTTTAACACCAAAAAAGGGAACCAGATAAGGCCCCCGAAAACGAAAAAAAAAACTTTTGGTAGAAATTTAAACAATTTTTTTTTTGGAAATTTTTAAATTGGAAAAAAAAAACGCCTCCCGAAAAAAAAAAAAAAAGAAAGAAAAAAAAAAACAAATTAAAAAAAGAAAAAATTAGTAAAAAAAAACATTTTTGTTTGGAAAAAACAATGGGCCCGTTGGGGGGGGGGCAATAAAAATAACCTGACCCCCCCATACTTTCCCCCCCCTACAAAAAGGGAAAAAAAGATAAAAAAATTTTTTTTTAAAAAAAAAAAAAAAAACAAAAATTTTTGGAAAATTGGTTTTTTTTTTATTGGAACACGAAAAACACAAAAATTAAAGTTACAAACTTTTTTTTGTAAAAAAAAAAAAAAAAAAAAGAAAAAAAAAAAAAAACTTTTTTTATTAAAATGGGTTGTGGGGGGAAAAAAAAAAAACCACCCCCCTAAAACCAAATACTTTAAACGTTAAACAAAAAGAAAAAAAAGAAAAAAAAATGAAAAAAAAAAAAAAAAAGTTCCCGCCCAAAAAGGGCCCGAAAAATGCAAAAAAAAAAACAAAAAACCCTTAAAAAAAAAAAAAAAAATCTTTTGGCCAAAAGGTAAAAAAAAAAACAAAATTTTTAACACCATAAATAAAAAAAAATTCGAAAAAAAATAAAAAATTTAGCGTTTTAAAAAAAAACAAATTCCCAAACAAGATTTTTGAAAAATTGTTTTTTTTTTTTCTTGTGGGGGTCCCCCCCCCCCCACCCCTGGGGTCCCCCCCCAAAAAATTTTTTTTTTTTGGGGGGGTCACACACGGGGGGCCCCCGAAATTCCCTGGACAAAAAAAAAACCGCCTTCCAACCATAAAAATAAAAACAACCACTAACCAAACCACTACCCCCTTGTTTTTTTTTTTAAAAAAAAACCCCCCCCTCCCCCTCCCCCCCAAAATTTTAAAAAAAATAAACCCTTTTTTTAAAATTTTGAAATTTACCCTATTTAAATCGTAAAAAAAAACAAAAAAAAAAAAAAACCACGCAAAAAAAAAAATTCCTAAAAAAGGGGTTTTCCACAAAACCCTGGTCCAAACCCCCTTTTTTTTTTATGGCCCCCCGGGAATTTTTTTAAAAATCTCGAAAAAACGGCCGGTCCCCCCCAAACCCTGTGTGGAAAAAAACCTAAAAAAAAGCAATCCCCAAAAACTCTCCCCCCCTTTTTTAACAAAAAACAACTCCCACCCAAATTAAACAAAACCCTTTTTCCCTTTTTTTTGGACAAAAATTTAAAACCCTTGTATTTGAAAATTTTTTGTAAAACAAAAAAAACACAAAAAAAAAACCAAAAAAAAATTTTTTTTTTTCCCTAAAAGGTTTTTCCCCCACCCCCCCTTGGGGTACCCCCACCCCCCCCCACCCCTTTTTTATTGGGCCGGGGGGGTGGTTCCAAAAAAAAAAAAAAAAGAATCCCCTCGAAAAACAGGCGGTTTCCCCCCCCACCCTAAAAAATGGAAAAAAAAAAAAAGGGTTTAAAAACAGGGATTACTCTACTTTGTTTAAAAAAGAAAACCAAAACTCCCCCATTTTTAACAAAACACCCTTTTCCAAAATTTTTTTCAAAAAAATTTTTGAAAAAAAAAATACCCCAAAAAGTAATTCCCGGTACAAAAAAACGCAAAAAAAATTCTAAGAAAGGTTCCCCAAAAACCCTGGAAATCCAATTCCCTTTTTAAAAAAAAATGGCTTTATTATCCCTAAAAATGGGCGTTCCCCCCTCAAAAACGCCCTCATAAGGAAAAAAAAAAAAAAAAAACAAAAAAAAACTATGGGGGCCCACCGTCCCCCCCTCCCAAAATAAACAAAAATGTTAAACCCTTCTTTTTTTTTAAAAAATGCCTTTTGCATTTTTGGGATTACGCCCCCATTGGGGTTTACCCCCCCCCCCCCCCCCCCCCCCCCCCCCAATAAAAAAACAAAACCCCACCCCAAAAAAATGTTTTCCCAAGGGGGGGGTTTTTTTTCCCCCCCTTCGGTTTTTTTTTTTTTTTTTCATTTTTTTCCCCCCTTACAAAAACATGGGTGGGGGGTTTTTTTTTTTTTTTTTTTTAAATTTTTTTTTTTTTTTTTTTTTCACACCCCCTTAAAAAGTTGTTTTTGTTGTTTTTGTTTCACCAATTAAAAAAGCTTCCTCCAACTGAAAAAAGTATGTAAAAAAAAAAAAAAGAAACCAAGAAATGTTTTTTTTCCGGTTTTTACAAAGGACACCCGAAAAAAAAAACACAAAAAAACTTACACCTTTCCCCCCCCTTAAACTTTTTGTTTGTTTTTTACATTTTTTACAAATAATTTTAATTCCCTTTCAACAAAAAAAAAAAAAAATTCGTTTTAAAAGGTTAACAAAAAACATGGTAAGAAAATCCCTGTTTTTTTTTTCCACTAAAAATTAAAATAAAATTTTTTTTTTTTCCCCCCCCCCCCCCTTAATCCCCCCTTATCACAAAAATCCCCCCCGAATTAAAATTTTCGGAAAAAAGAAAAAATTTTAACGAAAAAAAAAAAAACGGGAAAAAAATAAAGGAATTAAATTATTGTTTTTTGGTTTTTCAGTGACCGCACCCCCCATTCAAAATGAAAAAAAAAATTTGGTTAAAAAAAAAAATGGAAAAAAAAAAAAAGAGTTTCCCCCCCCTTTTCGGGCAAAAAAAAAAAAATAAATAAGCCCGATAAGAACAAAAGTCCACCCCCCCCCCCCCCCCCCCCCCCGTTCCCCCCTTACGTTTTTGTTTGTTTTTTTTTTTGATTTTTTGTTAAAAAAATTGGTTTTTTTGCCCTCCAAGGTATGGGAAAAGGGAAATTTTTCCGAAAAAAAAGAAAGTGGGGGAAAAAAAAGCATTTTTACAAAAAAAAAAAGTAAAAAAGGCCCCCGTCAAAACAGTCCTTTTTTTTTTTTTTTTGTTAAAAAAAAAGGTTTTTTTTTTTGTATTGCCCCCTTTATATTTAAGGTGTGTTTGGGGGGGGGTGGGGGGGGGGTGTAAAAATTGGTTAAGAAAACATAAAAAAATTGTAGAAAAAAAAAAAAAAAATGGCAGGGCCGTTGAAAAAAAAAAAAAAAAAAAAAAGCGGATGGGTGGTTTTTTTTTTTTTTTGTTTGTTCGTTTAAAAATGCTTGTTTTTAAAAAATAATGGGAAAAACAAAAAAAAAAAAAAACAAAAAAAGTTAAAAATACCAGGAATTGGTTAAAGCCGTAAAAAAAAATTGTTGTAAAGTCCCAACCATAAGGCAACCCCAAAAAAACTTGGGGTTAGCGTTAACAAAAAAATTTTTGGAACAAAGGTGGGGGTTGGGTCAAAAAATACGTGGTTAAAAAAAAAGAAAAAAAAAAAAGTAAAAAAAAAAAAAAGAAAAAAAAATAAATTTTTTTTTTTTTTTTTAATCCGGTTTTAAAAAAAATAAATTTTGATCGAAAAAAAAAGTTTTTAATCGAAAAATTTTTAAACTTTGTGGTCGAAAAAAAAAAAATGGGAATTTTTTTTAATTTTTGAAAAGGGTTTTTAATCCCCAAAAAATTGTATCCCCGATTTTTTTATTTTTAAATCGAAAAAACCAAAAAAGCTTTTTTTTATCCGAATTGGTTTTTTTTTTTGTTTTTTTTTTTTTTAAAAAATAAGAAAAAAAAAAAACAAAAGGGTTTAATCGAAACCAAAAAATTTTTGTTTTATTCCCGCTTTTTTTTGGTCCCCCCATTGGGATTTTTTTTTTTTTTAATCCGTGAAAAAAAAACAAAAAAAAAAGGTTGTAAACAAAAGGGAATTTAAAATGTTTAAAAATTCGAAAACATTGGGGTAAAAAAAAAAAAATCGAAAAAAAAAATGGTTTTTTTTTTTTTAAAAAAAACCGTAAAATTTTTTTTCCTATTCCGGGAGAAAGGGTGTTGCCCCGCCCAAAAAATTTTTTTTTTTTTTTTTTAAAAAATGGCAAAAAAAACAAAAAGTTAACTGTGGAGGGTTGTTTTTTTTTTGGCCAAAAAAAAATTTGTTCCCCTGGTTTTTTTTTTTTTGTCCCCAAGGGCGAACCGTTTTTTTTTCGAAATTTCTTTCCTCCGTGGGGGGGAGCCACCTGTTTTTTGGGTTTTTGGTCCCCCCCCCGAACTAAAAAACCCCATTCCTTTAAAAAAAAGTCGCCTTGTCTGGGTGGGGGGGAGGGTTCCCCCCCCCTAAGACCAAGCTTTTTTTGGGTGTGTTTTTTTGTTTGTTTTCCCCTTTTTTTTTTTTTTCCTTTTTTTTTTTTCCCTCCAGCTAAAAGGAAAAGAAAATTAAGGAACTAGCTACAGAGTAACAGAAAAAAGCAGCTTGGTCCCCCCCTGGGTAAAAACAAAAAACAATGAAAAAAAGCTGTTTCAAGGCTTGTGGGTTAAAAATACCTTTAAAAAGAAAAACTTTTAAACCTTTTTTTAAAAAAAAAAAAAAAAATCCTGGGAAAGTCTTGGCAAAAAAAAGAGTTGTGGGGGGGGGACGTTGCCAATTTTTTTCAATAAATTTAAAAAAATAATCCCCGAAAAAAAAGTAAATGCCCCGCCCAAAGGTCTTTAAAAACAACTGGTTTCCCCCCCCTAAACAAATTGGGCCAAAATTTTTTTTCCCCCCCCCTTTTCCCCCTGCCTTTTCTTTTTTCTCCCCAAAAAAATTTTTTTTCAGATTTTTTTTCCTTTTTTTACAGTGGTTTGGGAAAATTTTTCCCCTGGGAACACAGTAAAAGAAAAAGCACACCTTAAAAACCTTTTGTTTTTGTTTTTTTTTGTTGTACAAGTTCAAACAAAAAAAAATCCCAAAAAAACCAAAGAAAAACAGGGTTTTTTTGGGGGGTTCCCCCCCCCCCGGGGTGGGGGTTTTTTTGGTTTTTTTTTTTTTTTTGGTTTTTTTTTTTGGTTGGCTGGTTGGGGCTTGCTTGGCTTTATGCCCAAAAACCCGGGGGGCCCCCAAAAAAAAAAATAAGCCCAGTCCTAAAAAAGGCCCCGCCCCCCAAAAATATTTTTTTTGACAAAAAACATTTTGGTTACACCCTGCCCCCTTGGCCGGGGTTAAAAAATTTACGTTTTTTTTTTTAAACTCAAAAAAAACAAAAACCTGGGGTTTTTTTTTTTAGACGTTTGTTCCAATAAAAAACCCTAAACTGGAATGGTACCCCCCTTTTGAAAAATTTTCCGGCAAAAGTTTTTTGACCAAACCCGGGCCACCTTAAAAAAGGTTCCCCCCGGGAAAAAAAAAAAAAAAAAACAAACAAATAACATTTTGTGGGCCTAAGAAAGTTTCCCCCGTAAAAAAAAAACCTAAAAAAACAAAAAAAAAATTTCGCAAAAAGGGGGCTTTTTTGGGCCGAACTCCCACAACAGCGGGGAAAAGAAACAAAAAAACTGAAGGTTAAAAAAACCGCTTTCCCCCTCCCCGGCCCCAAAAAAAACCCCTCCCCCCTAATTCTTTTTTCCACTTTTTCCCCCCCCTACACCTTTTCCTTCAATTTTGTAAAAAAAGGGTAGAAAAAAAAATTAAACCCCAGTTTTTTTCTAAAAAAATTTTTCGGCGGGTTTGTTGGGGGGGGGGGGGGGGGGTGGGCCAAAAAAACGACCAGTTTTTGGGGGTGGGGGGCCCCCTGGTTAAAATTTTAAGTGGGCCCGCGGGGAATTCGGGGGGGGTGGGAAAATAAAAAAAAATTTTTTTTTTTTTTTTTCCCCTTTTCCCCCCTAGACCCTATTTTTTTTTAAGGTTTTCCCCCCGGCCCCCAAAAATTTAAAAAAAATTTAAAAAAAAAATTTTTTGGTGGTAATTTTTTTCCTACCAGGGTGGGTGGTCCCCCCCCCCCCCCCCCCCCCCCCCCGTAGAAAGTAAAAACCAAAATCCAACGGGGGGAAATATTTTTTTTGGCTATGTTTTTTTTTTTTTCCCCCTTTTAGAATTATAAGTTTTTTTGAAGACAACAAATGGTCTTTCCCTTTTTTTGGGAACAAAACCAAACAAATTTGTGGGGGGGGGGGGGGGAAAAAAAATGGTTGGTCCGGAATTTTTTTGGCTTCCCCCCGCCCCCCCCGAAAAGAAAACTGGTGATTTCCCGTGGGAAAATTGTTTTTTTTTTTTTTTTTGGTTTTTTTTTTTAAAAAAAACCCGAATTTGCCCCCCTCCCCTATTTCCTTTTTGCTTTATTTTTGTTTTCATGCCGGCCCCCCCCTTTTTTTTTTTAAGTTTGGCCCCGTTTTCCCAATTGGTTTTTTTGTTTTTTTTCCCCTGTTGGGCCCCCGAGAAGGTTTTTAAAAACAAAAACCCCAAGCTGAAAAAAGGAAAAAGTGGGGAACCCAGTCCCTGGCCCCCTGGTTTGTTGGGCCCCCTGCCCCCTTTAAAAACGTCAGCAAAAAAAAAAAACCCCAAAATTTAAAAAACAAAAAGTTTTTAAAACAAAACTCCGAAAAAACGGAATTGTAAAAAAAGAGGGGAATGGGTGGTAAAAAAAAAAAAGAACGGTTGGGTGGGGGACATTTTCCCTAATTTTGTTCCCTAAATCGCCCCCACCTTTTTTTGGGGGAAAAGGTGCCCCCCCGTTTTTGGCCCTGTGGGTCCCCCCCCCCCGGAAGTAAAACAAAAATAAAAAAAACTAAACCTCCACAAAAAACCGGGGGGGGGTCCTAAATCCCCTGGGTTTTTTTTTTGTTTTTTTTTGGTTTTTTTTTTCTGGGCGCCCCCCCTGCAAAAAAAAAAAAGGAAACAAAGAAAAAAAATTAACCCCCAGGGCACTCCCCCCCTTTCTTAAACAATTTCCCCCCTTGTGCAGCTTCTAAAAAAAAAAAAAACTTGGAACAGAAATTGGCCTTGTGGGGGCCTTTGGTGGTTTTGAAAAAAGAAAACGGGAAATGGGGGGGGGGAAAAAAAAAAAAAAATTGGGCGAAAACAAAAAAAAAAAAAAAAAACCCCCCTTTTTTAGGTTTTTTGTCCCCCGGCCAGGTTAACAGGACAAACCCCTGCAAAAACCCAACCGTCCCGTAAAAAAAACAAAAAAAAAAAAAGTCCCTTTTTGGAACCCCGTCCAGTGGGGTAAGAAAAAAAAAAATTTTTTGAAGGTTGGGGCAAAAAAAATCCCCCCCTCCCCCCCTTGGCCCCCAAACCCCCAATTGTCCCGCCCCCCGTTTTTTTTTTCCGACTTTTTCAAAAATCCCCCGTTTTTTTTTTTTTTTTTCCTTAGAGGGAAAATTTTATTCTTGGCCACAAAAAAAAACCCTTGGCAAAAATTTTTTGTTTTTCCTGTTCCCCACCGGAAATAAAATCCCCAGGTGGTTTTTTTGGGAAAGAAAAAAAGGTTAAAATTCACCCCTTGTTTTTTTTTTTTTTTTTTTTTTTTGTGTTTTTTTTTTTTGTTTGGTTGTTTGTCGAAAAAAAAACAAAATCCACATTCCGGTGAAAGCCCCCCTCTTTGGGGTTTTTAACAAGAAAATTGTCCCCCCCCCACCCCCCACAACCGTGTTTTGCCACATAAATTCCTTTTTTTTGCCCCTTTCATGAAAAAAAATTTTTTAGACTCCCTTTAAGTCGTGGGGTTGGGGGCCCCCCCCCTTTTAATTGGGCTGAAAAATTTTCGCTTTTGGGGGTAAAAAAAAAATTTAAAAATCTGAAAAAAATCGTGGGGGGGGAAGGGGTTAAAAAAGTGGGGGGCAAAAAAAAAAAGGTGGGGGGGCTGCCCCCCCTTTTTTGTAATTTTTTTTTTTGTCCCTAGTGTTTTTTTTTTTTTTTTTTTTTTTTTTTAAAGGGTTGTTTTTTTTTTTTTTTTTTTTTTGGTTATTGGCTTTTTTTTGTTTTTTTTTTTCCCAAGGGCAAAAGGCCCCCGCCCACCAATGGGCTAAAAAATGGCTTCCCCCCGGGTAAAAAAAAAAAAAAAAAAAAAAACAGACGCAGGGGATTTGGGGCCCCCCCCCTTTAAAAAAATTGAAAAACCCCGGGGGCCGCCGTTTTGGGGGTAAGAAAAAAAAAAGCCCGACCCATTAAAAATTAGTTTTTTTTTTTTTTTTGGCCCCCTTTTTTTTTTTTAAGGACTTTTCCCAAAATTTTTTTTTTCTGCCTGAAAAAAACCTAAAAAAAAATTTCCTCTTGGCAAACGAAGGGTTAAAAACGTAAAAAAATGCGCATTTAATAAAAAAACAACAAACGCCCTTCTCCCCCCCCTTTCCCCTCTTTTTTTTTTCGATTTATTGGTTTTTTTTTTGTTTCCCCAAAAAATTTTCTTTTTAAACCATTTTTTTGTTTTTTTTTTTTTGTTCCCCCCCTAAAAAAAAAAAAAATTTTTTTCCGAACTGGGCCCCGTCGGTTAACCTGTAAAAAACTTAAAGTTTAAAAAGAGAAAAAAAGCGGGAGAAAAAAAGGTTTTTGTCCTGCTTTTCCCCACATTTCATATTTTGTGAAGGGGGGGTAAAAAAAGTTCCGAAAAAAAAAAGGGTTGTTTTTAAAAATTTTTTTTTTTTTTTTTTGTTTCCTGGTTTTTTTTTTTTTTTTAACTTGGGAAAAAAACAAAAAAGTTTAAAAAAAAAACAAATCAGTTTCTGTTTTTTTTTTTTTTGCTTAGGGGGTTTTTTGGAAAAATTGTTTTTTTGGGGAAGGGACCCCGGGCAAAAAACAAAAAAAGCGGGAAAAAATTGTTTTTTTTTGGGCCCCCAAGTTGTGGCAAAAACAAAAAAAAGGGTTCCCCTGGGGGCTTTTAAAAAGCGCGGGCCCCCCGAAAAAAAAAAGGAAGGTCCCCCCCCCCCCCCCCCGGGGTTTGAAACCTCGGTTGGTTCCCCCCCCCCCCTCCCCCAAACTTTGGGTTTAAAATGTTGCCTGTTTTTTTTTTTTTCTTTCCTCAAGAAGAAGTACAAAGATAAAAGTGTTTACAAAAAAAAATAATTTGGGATTTTTAAAAAAAAACGGGGGGGGGGGGGGGGGGGTTCCCCAAACAAAACAAGGGTGGGGGGCCAAAAAAAAAAAAAAGCAAAAAAAACAAAAAAAAAAAAAAAAAATTTTGCCCCCCTTTTGCCCCCAAAAATGGGCCGGGTTTTTTTTTAACCCGAAAAAAATTTCCCTGGTGGGGGTTTGGGGGGGGGCCTTTTTTTCCCCCTAAGTGAAAAAAAAAAAAAAAACAAAAAAAACAAACTCCCCCCCCTTTAAAAAAAAAAAAAATTGGGCCAAAGGGGGGTTTTTTTGTTTGTGGAAAAAAAAACAAAAGGTTTTTAACGCCAAAAAAAGGGGCTCCTTTTTTTAAAAAATTTAAAAAATTTTTTTTTTAGCTCCCTTTTGTAAAGCCCCCTCCACCTCCAAACTTAATGTAAAAAAGAATATTTCCCCCCCCCCCCCCCCCCCCGCCTTTTTTCCCCATTTTGTTTGGTACCCCAATCCGGGCCTTTTTTTTTTCCCCCTTTGCAACCCCCCCTGGGGGGCAAAAAAAAAAAACAAAAGCCCCCCCTAAGAAAACTTCACCAAACAAAGTTGTTTAAAAATTTAAAGAAATTTAAACCAAAAAAAATAAAAAAACATAACATAAAACACCAATTTAACTGAAAAAAAAAAAGCTTTTTTGGCCCAAAAACAACCTTTAAAAAAACCAAAATACATTTTTCCCCCCCCATCACTTTTGCCCCGGAAACCAAAACTGCCTGTTGCCAAGATTTTTAAGAACAAAGTCCCCCCGCCCAATTGGAAGAATCAAAAAAAAAATTTCCTTTTTTCAAAGCCGTCCAAGTGGGAAGGGCCCCCCATCCCCCCCCCCCCCCCCTTTTGGAAAATTTTTTTTTTTTCCTCCTTTTGCCGAAAAAAAATGGCCCCGAAAAATTGTTTTTTTTAAAATAAATACAGGCCCGCCCGTTAAAATTACCAAATAAACCCAAAAACCTGCTTGCAAACAATCCATCCAGCAAAAACAACTTCTGAAGTCCCCCCCCCCATACATTAGGATTTCAAAAGAAAAGAATGTTGAAAACTTTAAATAAGAAACAATCCGTTTTTTTATTTTTTTTGTTTTCGTCCCCCAAAAAAAGAACAAGGAAAAAAAAAAACAAAAAAAAAAACAAAAAAAAAAAAAAAGAAAAAAAAAGGAAAAAAAAAGTTGGGAAAAAAACTGTTTTTTTTTTCCAAATTTCAAAAGTAAACAAAAAACAAAAAAAACCTCTTGGTCTTTTGGGAAGGAGTGGAAAATTTTGTTTTCCCCCCGCTTGTGGGTTTTTTTTCTAGGCCCCCCCCCTTGGGCGTTTTTTGCCTTTTTTTTTTTTTTTCCCCGCTGTTTGTTTAACGCCCCCCAAGGTGTTTTGTTTTGTTCCCAGTTTTTTTAAAAAGAAACCCCCCCCCGGGGGGGTCCCCTGTCACGGTTTTTTTTTTTAACAGCAAAAAAAAAATTTTTTTGGGAAAAAGAAAAAGCCTTTTTGGAAAAAAATGTTCCCCCCAAAATGACAAGCCAATCGGGGGCAAAAAAAGTCAAAAAAACAGCTCCCGAAAAAACCCCTTAAAACAAGTTTTTTTTGGTGTTTTTTTTTTTTTTTTTCCCTTTACTTTTTTTTTTTTTTTTTTTGGAAAAAAAAGCCGGAAAAAAAATTTTTTTTTATGGAAGAAAAAAACCCCCCCTTGGGTCCCCCCTAACCAAAAAAAAAAATACAAAAAAACAAACACCAAAATGGCCAAAAAAAAAAAAGTCCCCCCCCCCCCCTTGCTATTAATTTTTTACATTCCCCCCGGGGCCCCAGTAAAAAAAAAAAAAAAAAAAAAATTTTAGAAAAGTACAAAAAAAAAAAAAAAAAAAAATAATGGTCCCGAAAATTAAATGGACAAATTTTAAAAAAAAAAAAAAAAACCAAAAGTAAAAAATTTAAAAAAAAAAACTTGGAAAAAAAACTGAAAAAAACAAGTTAAAAAAGAACAATCCAAGTTCCCCCCGGTTTTGTTTTTTTTTTCCGGCCCGACTTTTAGTTTTTAAAAACCCGGGAGTTTTCGGAAAAAAAAAAAATTAATTCCAATTTTACTCTTGGCCCTTCGTCCCCCCCCCCCCCCAAAATAAAAAACGAAAAAAAAAAAAAAAAAAACCCGCCCTTTAAAATTTTTTTTTTTTTTTGTTTTTTTTTATTTGTTTATTTTTTTTCCCGGCCCTTTTACTTGGTGCAACCCCCCAATTAAAACCGCCCCCCCGGTTCCCCCCCTTTTCAAAGAGTAAAAAAAGCAAAAAAAGAAGCGGGACCCCCCTGGCCGGTTTTTTCCCCCCCCCATAAAAAAACCCCGTTTTTTCACAAAAAACGGTTTTTTTTTTTTTAAAAGCTGGCCATTTTTTTAAGGTTAAAAAAAGTCAAAAGTAAAAAAACTATTGGTTTATTTTTTTTTTTTTTTTTTTTGGGCAAAACAAAAGCAGAAAAAAAAAAAAAAATCCAGAAAAAATTTTCTTTCCCCATAGTTTAAAAAAAAAATTCCCCCCCTGTTTAATATTTTTTCCCACGTATTTTTTTGTTTTTTACCAAAATGGGGCGCCAAACAAAAAAAAAAAAAATTTTTTTTTTCCCCCCCCCCCCCCATCACCATTCCTTTTGGTAAAAACAAAAACAAAAAAAAAATTTTTTTAATTTAAAAATATTAAAAAAAGGGGGAAAAAAAAAAAAAAAAAAAAAAAAAAAATTCCCCCTCCCCGAGGTTTTTTTTTTTTTTTTTGGGCCCGTGTTTTTAAAAATCCCCCTTGAAAAATTTGTTCACCTTCTAAAGTTTCATTTTTTTTTTTTTGTAATAAAACAAATGTTTTACGTTCCCCCCCCCCGTTAAATAAAGAAAACAAAAAAAAAATTTTTTTTCGCACCTTTAAAAAAAAGTTCGAGGCCTATAAAAAAAAAAACAAGGAAAAAAATTAGAAAAAAAGGAAAAAAAAAAAAAAAAAAGTGGAAAAAAAAAAACCCCTTTTTAAAAGAAAATGGATTTTAGGTTTTTTTTTACGTAATGGGGGGGGTTAAAAAAAAAAAAGGGACCCCCCCCCCCTTTTTTTATTCCCCCCGGTGGGTTTTTTTTTTTTCCTGGACAACACGTGGCGGGGGAAAAAACCCCCATTTTTAAAAAAAAAATCCCGAGTTTTTTTTCCCTTATCCGAAACCAAAAAAAAAAAATAAAAAAAAAACTTTTGGGGGCAAGATGGAGGGTCCCCCCCCCCCCCCCCCCCCCCCCCCCCCCCCCCCCCCCCCCCCCTTGGTTTTTTTTTTTTTTTTTTTTTAATAACAACAAATTGGTAAATATTTTTTTTGCCCCGGTTTTTTTCCCGGGTTCCCCCACCATTAAAAAATTTTCCCTCCGTTTGATAATGGGTTTTTTTTTTTTTTTTTTTTTTTTTTTTTTTTTGCCTAAAATGTTAACAAAAAAAAAAAAAAAAAAAAATTTTTTTTCCAAAAAAAAAAATTTGTAAAAACAAGAAATTTTTATTTAAAAAAAAAAAACTATTTTTTTAAAAAAATAAAAATATTTTTTTTTGGGCCCAAACCAGTGGTTCAAAAAAACAAAAAAAAAAAAAAATTGTTGGGGTTGGGGTAAAAAATCCCAAAATGGGGCGGGTGATAAAAAGGGTTAAAATAAAAAAGTTTTCCCCCCCCTTTTTAAAACTCCCAAAACCATCCAAAGAACCTTAAAAAATAAAAAGTCCCCCCCCCCAAATTTTCAAGGTTAGAAAAAAAATTAGTTTGGGCTGGTGGAAAAGTGAGTGGAAAAAAAGCTCCCGAAAAAAAAAAAAAAAAGAGAAATCAAAAAACCTTGGTTCCCCCCCAAAAAAAAAATTTTTTTTTTTTGTAACTGGGAAAAAAACAACTTTTTTCACCCCCCCCCCCCCGAACCCTTTTTCCCTCCCAAACAAAAAGAAAAATTAAAAGTCCCCATTGGGGCCTTTTTTTTTTTTTTTAAAAGCCCCACAAACAACAACCCCATTTTCCCGCTGGCCCAATCCTAACAAAGTTTTAAATTTCGCGTTTGAAAAATAATCCTGTCCCCCCAAACACAACACCAACCACACCGATATTCCCCCCCCCCCCCCCCCCGTACCCGAAACCCCCCTGGAAGAAACCCCAGTCAATTCAAGCTGCTGAAATTCCACCACTTTTTTCCCATTGATTGGTTACTTGCGGTTGATTTTCACCCCCAAGCCAAAACCAAAAACATGTTAAAACACCCTCAAAATAAAAAAAACCACAAAACAAACAACAAAACAACAAAAAATAAAAAAAATTAGAAGGGTAAAAAAATAACCACTTTCTTTTATTTATTTTTGGTTTATTTAGTTAAAAAAAAAAATTAAAAAAAACCCTGTCCTTTTTAATTTCTTTTTTTTTTTTTTTTTTTTTGTTTTTTTTTTTTCATGCTGCCATTTTAAAAAATTGTGTTGCCCAAAGTTTCATTGGAAATTTTTGTGAAAAACATTCAGCCCAAAAAAGAAAACTGGGATGTGGAGAACCCCAAAGCGAACCCAACAGGCGCCCCCCCACGACTTTGGAAAAATGGGTTTACCAAAATGGGTGTTGTGAAAAAAAAAAAAAACCCCACCCAATAAAACATAAACCCCATTAAAAACAAACTGCAAAAAAATTTTTATTTGTTTTTGGAGTTGAAAACTTGGGGGCGGTTTGGTAGGGCCACCCTCTTTCTATGTGTTTCCCAACCCCCCACACAAAAAATCCGAGGTCAGGAACAATGCACAAAACTGTAAATTTTAAAATTAACCAAAAAAAAAAAAAAAAAACCCCAAATGAAAAACATACACCCAAATGAACGCCAAATAAGGCCTTTTTTTTTCATTTTCCACACTTATTTGATTTTTTCACCCTCTGCTAAAATTTGCACTCCCTTGTGCTGCCCTTCCAAATTGAAAAATGAGCAAAGGGGTGCCCGAAAAAATTTTTTCGTTGGTTTTTTTTTAAAAGAGGTTTGCGGCATAAACTTTGGGGGTGGTTTAAGCAAATAAAGACCGGGACTTTGTTGTGCCCACAATAAGACTCCCCAGGGAACCAAATCTTATAGAGTGGTGGCCATTTTTATTTTGTTGTTACCCACCCCGTAAATGGGTGAAAAACATTGCCCCCCCGTAATATTTTAAATTTTACAATCATTTTTTCATTGGTGTCCAGAACCCCATAAACCCACAAAAATTTTTTAAATTTGTTCCCATGTTACAAAAAAAGAACTTTTATTGGGGACAAGCCAAAAATGCCGGGGACGACCACTTATTTTTTTTGTTTTGTTTTTTTTTTTTTCTTAAATTTTTTAAAGAGATGTTTTTTTAAAAATTTAATTAGTTTTTGTTTTTTTTTTTTTTTTTTTTGGGTTTGCCCCCTTGGAAACACAAAAGTTTTTTGCCATAGACTAAGCCCCTCCAAATGCCCATTTTACCGAATGTTTTTTTTTTGGCGACATCCCATTTCTTTAATCCGTATTTTTGTTTTTTTTTTTTTTTTTTTTATTTTAATAATAAATTAATTTAAAAAGCCAAAACCCAGGTATTTTCCCCCCCCATGACAGAGTTGTAAAGAATTTCTTTTTGGTGATGTGTTGAAAGAACCCTACTTTTCCAAAAAATCACCTACAGTCACCACCCCTAAGGCTCAACTTTTGGGGCCCTTAGAATCTGGGGTCCCGACACGTGCCCCCCACTATTTACTAAGGCTAAAGCAAGGCCCCCTTGAATAAAAAGTTTTTTTTTGCAAAATTAAGCCCTTTGTTTGTTTACGTAAAAAATGGCGGTGATTGTGAGAAAGGCCCGCGTCCAAAAATTTTGCAAGTTTAGTTTCAATACAATGAACAAATTAAGGGGGGGGGGGCCCCCCCACCCACCAAAAAAAATAATAAAGTCCAATGGAAAAAAAAGGAAAAAGGGGACCGCCTAATTCAATGCACGTAAAAGTAAGAAATGATAAATTTACCGCGGTAATTTTAGTAGTGCCCCCCCGGGGGGGTTTTTCCTTGAAAACGAAAATAAAAAATTTTTGGCCCAGAAGGTAAAAAGTGTGACCCTTCGATTAAGTTTCCCGATTTTGTCGTTTTTGGTTAGAAAAATTTTTTCAGACTACAAGTAAGCGGAAAATTATTGGCCCCACCCCTTTATTAACCTTGTTGGTGGAAAAGAAAGGATAAAATTGTCCCCACGTTGATCCAAACCCCCCCTCCAACCCGATTATCTTTATTTTGTTTATTTTTTTTTAAGTTTTTGTGTTTTTTCAAAGTGGGGGGTAAAAATTTTTTAGAGGCCCCCCAGTTTTTTTTTTGGTTCCAACACTAACATAATTTTAAATTTTTGGGTTTTTGTTTTTTTTTTCGACTATAATACCCCCCAAAGTTACAAACAATAGTTGTTTGTTGTTTTTTTTTTTTTAGAATGTTTTTTCAAAGCTTTAGAGTTAGTCCCCCTGAACACAGCCTTGGGGTAAAAAGTGAAAAATTGTGTCCTCGTCAAAAATAGTGGGGGTGGGGCCTTAGCCAAAAAATGTTGGGTTTTGGCGCGGCCCCCACAGTTCCGCCCCCCCCCCCCCCCCAGCGGCCCCCCCAAAAAAGGGACAAGAAACGAATGAAAAAAAAAACCCCCCTGGTTTCCCATTCTGGAACCGGAAAAGTCGAGGAAAGGGCAAGAACGTTTGGAAAGGTTTTGTATGTGTTGTTTAACCGTGAAATAGCAATGGAAAAAGGCAGAAAAGTTTTTTTTTTACACCCGAAATTCCCTGCCCCCAGTTTTTGATAAACGAATACCCCAAACTTTTCCTATTTTCCTTTTTTCACCCCCTTTTAGGAAGCATTGGCAAATGATGGAAAAAGGTGTGGGTTCCCTCAAAGGAGAGGCAAAATTTTTATTACGGTACTGTAAAAAAATTTGGCTTGTTGGGGGAAACTAGCAAAAAGCAGAAGTCCCCCCCCCCCCCCCACCCCCCCCCCTTTGGCCAAACATTTGGAGGTTCCCTCATCCCCATATCTTTGAAAATGCCCCTAACCATTAAATAGTTTACCAGGTTAAAACAAAGGTAGGCCCGTTTTTTTGTTCCCTGCCGATACAAGGGCATTGCCCCCTTCCCCCCCCCCCTTTTTCGGCCCTAATTTTTGGGGAACCAACGAAATATTTTAAATAAATTAATAAATTGTTGGCCAGTTTTTCAGACAAGAAAGAGATATAAAAACCCACGTTTTATCCCCCCCCCCCCCCCACCAAGCAAGATCTTGGGTTTTTTTTTAAACGCAAACGTTTTTAAAATTTTTTTTTTGGTAGACAGTGGGAGCGAACAATTACAATGGGGGCGAAATAACGAAAAAAAAAGTTTCCCCGCCCATAAAGCAATTCGGCCCGAAATTGAGATTTGGTTTTTTTTTACTGCTGGGAGTACAAGCCGAAAAAACCTGATTCATTGCTTTGATTTGGCCTAATTCCCCCTCCCCAGTCCGCCCCTCTGGGCCCCGTAAAAACCCGCAATTGTGTTAATATGATTCGCTGGGGCCGAAAAAATCGTAACACCATGGCCCCCAGTGGGTAAAAAACAAGTTTTTGGGCCCCCCGTAAGTTTTTTTGGAAAAAGGCCCCCCAGGATTTTGGGGCTCCTTTCCTGAACGCCCCGGGAAATCCTAAAGGAGTAACAACCCGCCACCCCAAAACTTTGTTTTCTTGTGCGAGTCCCAACAAAAAGGCCCTCCCCTTTTCGGAAAGTTTTTTTTTTGGTTTTTTTTTTAATTTTCACATTTTTTTTTCCCAATTCAAGTACCGCTTTAAAATTAATTAGAAGTGGAAATACCCCAATTTTTAAGGATCCGTTTTTTTTCAGGTTTTACCTCAACCCGAACCAACGTGGGAAAACCAGTTTGTTTTGTGGGGACGGGATTGCTTTTTTTTTTTAGATGCAAAAGTTAAAACCCCTTCAGGGTCCCCGAAAAAAAGCGTACCCAAACCCCCGTAAACAATAAGTCCCCCTATTTTTGGTTTTTTTGTGTTGGGTCCCCCCCCAAAAATAGTGGGGGGTTTTTTTTTTCGTGCCCCTTTCCCCCCCCTTTTCCCACAATACACATAAAAAAAAAAAAAAAAATTAGTCCATCGAGTGGGGTGGCCCCTGAAAAATTGTAATACCCATCCAGATAAAATGTTTTTTTTAATGGGCCTTACTTCATGGTGGGTAAAGGCCGGGAAAGCCCACCACCGCCGCCCCCCACCCCCCTTTTTTGCCAAGTTTTTTTTTTTTCCCCTTTTGCCCCTTTTTCCCCCCTTTTTTTTTACTTTTTTCTCCATTTTCACCAAAAAATGCCCCCCCCCCGAAAACAAAATTTTTGTTTAAGGCTCCAATTCAGATTTTTTTTGTTTTTTTGGCGCACACGACCCAAATAAAACGATTTTTTTTGTTTCCCCCCCCGTTTTTTTTTTGTTCCCCCCCGGGCGACCCCCCCCAACGGCCCACCAACATTGTGGGAAAAACATGTTGAGTTTTTTATTTGCTATTTTGGTTTGTTTTTTTTTGTTTTGGCCCCGGGACTTAAGGTTTTCCAGGTTTTTTCCCCACCTTACCAAAGCCCACGATGGGAAAAAAAAAAAAACCAGACCCAAAAACAACCCAACTAATTACCATCGACAAGCGAGGTTTTTTGTTCCCTCCCGCCCCCCTCCCCGGTCCCAAGCGCCCCCATCCCCATCCATCCATCATTTTTGGGTTCCACAACCTTCTTAGGTTTTTGCCCTCCCCATTAGTTTTTGCCTTAACTGGTGGGGGCTTCACCCCCCTGTTTGTTTGTTTGTTTAATTTTTTTTGTTGTGTGTGGCTTTCCATACGAAACCGAAAAAAATTTGTTCCCTTTCCCCCACGCCCCCCGAAAGGCCCCCTGCCCTTCAAAAAGCTCGTTTTTTTTGCCCCCCCCACCCTATTTTTCGTGTCGGTGTTGGTTACATACCAAATACCCATAACATGGTAACAAATAAGTAATTTTAAGTTTGGGGGGGGGGGTTTAAAGGAAATTTTAGTCCCCCCCCCGCCGTGGTGTTAAAAAAATAAAAATTTTTTGTTTTTGGCAAGGGGGGGGAATGTTCGATTTAAATGCCATATTTTTTTTGGTTAAATTTTTTTTTGTTTTTCTCATGGTTGTTTTGTGGTTTTTGTCCACAATCAGGCCAGCTTGGCAAGTCCCCCCCCCGAGAAATGAAAGAACAACAAAACTTTGTTGGAGATAAAAATTAACAAATATTGTAAAAACCAAATGTAAGTGGTTTAAAGGTTTTTTTTTAGTTTGAAAAACAATACCCTACATTAAATATTAAAAGTAATACTAAAAGCTTGGAAAATAACATTTTTTTTAGGTTAAGGTCCCCCCCCCCCTATCCCCCCCCCCATCAACCACCTCCCTCTCCAAAGCCTAGGGGCCCGTTGAATCCATTACCCCAATTTAAAATAAGACAAGCGTGTTTTGTGGTGGGGCGCCCGGTAAAAATTTTTCTTAAAATGTTTTGGAGGCAATTACCCAATAAACCCCCTTTATTAAGGGTTTGTCCAGTTTTGGTCCCCCCCTTACTTTATGACCCTTAATTCTAATAAGCATTTTTTTTTTTTTGATTGGCGGTTCCCAACGCTTTTTTTTATTTTAATTTGTTTATGAATCACGCCCTGAGATTTGGAATGTCTGTTGTTGAAAATTGACCTAGGGAACCCTTAACCTAATTTTATTTTTTTTTTTTTCCCCCAGCTTTTAAGTAATATTTTTAAATTTTTACCTTTTTTAAGATGTTAGGGTAATTTTGGGTTGTTTGTTGTTTGTTCAATAAAAAACCGTTGTTAACTTAACTAAAAAAACAAATTTTTTTTTTTTTTTTTTTTAATTTAATTTTTTTTTAAATTTTTTTCCAGTTTTGTTTTTTGTGGTCTTTTATTTGTTTTACTTGCCCCTACATTTTTTATTTTTTCCCATTGTCCCTATTTTTTTAAGTTTTTGATTTTGTTTGGGTACTCCCCCATTTATACACGGAAAACTCTTTTTTCCCTGGAAAATTTGTTGCCAAGGGCCCCAAGTCCCTTTTTTTTCACTCAAAAATTTAAAATCCTTTTTTTCCCGAAAGAAATTTCCACTCCGACTTTCTTTGCGGTCCCCCCCACGTAAGCCCTTTTGTCCCCCCCCGCTTTCAGACCTCCCAAAGACATTTTTTTTTGAGTGGTCCACTTGCCCCCTACCGGTTCCCCCCCCCTGGTTTTACGGTTAATACAATTTTTTTGTTTTCCAAAAATAATGAAATCAAAAATCGTGATCATCAATAGGGTATCGCTTTTTTTCTATTCCCATGTATGTTTATTAAATGTGGTTTTTTTGTTTTCCCCAATAAAATGGGGCCCAAACATCGGGTCCCCCACAAATTTAACGAAAAAACTTTTTTTTTTTTGGATATTCTTAAAATCCTTGCGGGGCCCCCCCCTAGCGGCCGGGGAATTTTTTTTTTTTTCACAGGCCCCCCGGCCTTTTTCCCCTATTTTCCCATGCCCCCCATGGTAAAAAAAAATTTTTAAATGTTGATTTCCAAAATCTGGAACCCCAAATTTTCGGAAAGACCCCCACAAAAATACCACAGGTAATTTTTTTTTTGGAGATATCTCCCCGAAAATCCCTTGGGGCCGGCCCACCCCCCTAGCGGCGGGATTTTTTTTTAAGAAGGTGACGCCCCCTTTTGTCTAATTCCCATGGGTTAAAAATGTAATTTTATTGGTTTGTTTTTTTTCCAAATATTTTAAACAAAAACCAAATCGGGCCCTAAAAAATGGAATTTTTTTTTTTTTGAAATTTAAATTTCCCCATCCCAAATGGGCGCCCAACCTAATTAAGGAAATTTTTTTTTTTTTTTTTTTTTTTCCTTCTTGTTTATTTTGCATTTTTGTCCCCCCACCCCTCTGGGTTTGTCCTTGAAGCTAAATATTCCCCAGTTTTTCGAAGCTTTTGGTAAAAAAGCCTTTTTTGTTGCGAAAAGGTGTTTAACTTTTAAAAATTTTCAATTTACAAAAAAAAAATTCGTTTGTTTTTCAATAACGGCCCCATTGCTGGCCCCCCCGTTTCAAACTGGTTGTCCCCCCCCACCCAAGTCCCCCCCCAAATTGCCTAAATAAAAACAACCCGTTTTAAATAAGGGCAAATTTTTGTCAAAAAAATTTGAGCAATCCCTGAAATAAAAACATAAAATAAAAATAATGTTAAGTGGGTGGGTGTGGGTCCCCCCCCTTTAGGTTTTTTGTTTTGTTTTTCCCGGGGTGGTAACCGAAGTTTTTTGGAAAAATTTTGTATTGCCCCCTGCCCCGTTGTATTTTTTTACCATAAATTTTTTATATGTTTACATCCCTGTGGCATTTTTTTTTTTTTTCAGGAAACACCCAATACGAAAAAAAATGTTTTTGTGTGGGCCGGCCACCCCGGTTTGGGGTTTTGGGTGGAATGGTGAAGCCTGGTGGGCCTCCCCGCATAGCAAGAAAAACCCGTAAAGTTGGCCCCCCCTGGGGAGGGTTTTCTTCAACTCCCCCACGGGGCCCAAAAAAGCCGCAACTCCCCAAAAATTTTTTTTAGAAATAAGGAATTTTTTTTTCCAATTAGAACCAAAAAATTTTTTTCTAAGCGGGGGTCCCCCCCCGCCCCCCCCCCCCCCCCCTCGGCCCAAGTGGGTGTCCCACCCCCCCCCCCCCTGGCCCAAAGGCGCCGTCCGAATTGTTAATTCTTGTTTCTTGGGCCATGAAAAAGCTTCCCCTCAGTTGAAAAAAACTCACAATCCTGCCCCCTTTTTGGCAGATACCCCTCT